>JAEOAD010001617.1:0-61229 GCA_036365145.1 Orientallactaga sibirica
CTAGCAATCAGTTTCCTTTCTACGAAGATGGTTGAGTGCAGCAAGTTCAAACTTTCCTTGTTAATGTAATCTAAAAAGATGGCCAAGTTAGCAGAGTCACCTCATTTGTAAAATAGTTTGTTGAGAAAATTAACATCTTCATTGCAGAACATTGTACTGTGTGAAATAAGCTCATTCGCTTCTAGGAATCACTTGCTTTCCTACAAAGAAGGTTGAGTGCAGCAAGTTCAAACTTTCCTTGTTAATGCAATCTGAAAAATGCAGAACTTAGTAGATTGGCCTCATTTCTAAAGTAGTTTGTTTACAAAACAAACATCTTCATTCCGAACACTATACTATGTGAAATGAGCCACTTGGTTTTAGTAATCACTTGCTTACCTACGAAGAAGGATGAGTGCAGCAAGTTCAAAATTTCATCGTTTGTGTAATCTAACAAGATGGACAAGTTAGTGGATTCATGTTATTTCTAAAGTGGTTTCTTTAGAAAACAAACATCTTCAGTACTGAACACTGTACTGTGTGAAATAAGTTAATTCGGTACTAGGAATCAGTTTCCTTTCTACGAAGATGGTTGAGTGCAGAAAGTTCAAACTTTCCTTGTTAATGTAATATAAAAAGATGGCCAAGTCAGCAGAGTCACCTCATTTGTAAAATAGTTTGTTGAGAAAATTAACATCTTTATAGCCGAACATTGTACTGTGTGAAATAAGCTTATTCGGTTCTGGGAATCACTTGCTTTCCTACAAAGGAGGTTCAGTGCAGCAAGTTCAAACTTTCCTTGTTAATGTAATCTAAAAAGATTCACTACTTAGTAGATTGGCCTCATTTCTAACGTAGTTTCTTTTGAAAAGAAACATCTTCAGTATCGAACACTGTACTGTGTGAAATAAGTTAATTCCCTTCTAGGAATCAGTTTAATTTCTACGAAGATCGTTGAGTGCAGCAAGTTCAAACTTTCCTTTTTAATGTTATCTCAAAAGATGGCCAAGTTAAGAAGATTCGCCTCATTTTAAAAGTAGTTTTTTGAGTAAACAAACATCTTCCTTGGTTTAACATTGTACTGTGTGAAAAAGCTAATTCGGTTGGACAATTCAGTTGCTTTCCTACAAAGACGGTTGAGTGCATCAAGTTCAAACTTTCTTTGTTAATGTAATCCAAAAAGATGCAAAACTTAGTAGATTGGCCTGATTTCTAAAGTTGTTTCTTTAGAAAAGAAACATCTTCAGTACCTAACACTGTACTATGTGAAATAAGTTAATTCGCTTCTACGAATCGGTTTAATTTCTATGAAGAAGGTTGAGTGCAGCAAATTCAAACTTTCCTAGTTTTTTTAATCTAACAAGATGTACAAGTTAGTTGATTCGTCATTTCTAAAGTAGTTTCTTTAGAAAACAAACCTTCATTGCCAAACATTGTACTGTGTGAATTGAGCTAATTCGGTTCTAGGAATCATGTTACTTTCTACGAAGATGGTTGAGTGCAGCAAGTTCAAACTTTCCTTGTTAATGTAATCTAAAAAGATGGCCAAGTTAGTAGATTTGACTCATTTGTAAGGTAGTTTGTTCAGAACACAAACATCTTCATTGCGGAATATTGTACTGTGTCAAAAAAGTTAATTCGAATCTAGAAATCATTCACTTTCCTACAAAGACGGTTGAGTGCAGCAATTTCAAACATTCCTTGTTAATATAATCTAAAAAGATGCACAACTTAGTGGATTCGCCTCATTTCTAACGTAATTTCTTTAGAAAAGAAACATCTTCAGTACCGAACACTGTACTGTGTGAAATATGGTAATTCGGTTCTAGGAAATCAGTTTAATTTCTACGAAGATGGTTGTGTGCAGCAAGTTCAAACTTTCCTTGTTAATGTAATCTAAAAAGATGGCCAAGTTAGTAGATTCGCCTCATTTGTAAAGTAGTTTGTTGAGAAAACAAAGATCTTCATTGCCAAACATTGTACTGTGTGAAATAATCTCATTCGGTTCTAGGAATCAGTTGCTTTCCTACAAAGAAGGTTGAGTGCAGCAAGTTCAAATTTCCTTGTTAATGTAATCTGAAAAGTTTCACAACTTAGTAGATGGGCCTCATTTCTAAAGCAGTTTGTTTAGAAAACAAACATCTTCATTACCGTTCTAGGAACACTATACTATGTGAAATGAGCTAGTTCGGTTCTAGGAATCACTTGCTTTCCTAGTGGTTTTTTATAAAAGAAGGTTGAGTGCAAGTTCAACCTTTCTCGTTTGTGTAATCTAACAAGATTTACAAGTTAGTGGATTCAAGTAGATTTCTAAAGTGGTTTCCTTATAAAAGAAACATCTTCAGTAGTGAACACAAACGTGTTAACTGTGTGAAATAAGTTATTTTGGTTCTAGGAATCAGTTTCCTTTCTACGAAGATGGTTCAGTGCAGCAAGTTCAAACTTTCCTTGTTAATGTAATCTAAAAAGATGGCCAAGTTAGCAGAGTCACCTCATTTGTAAAGTAGTTTGTTGAGAAAATTAACATCTTTATTAATAATTAACATTGTACTGTGTGAAATAAGCTCATTCGGTTGTAGGAATCACTTGCTTTCCTACAAAGAAGGTTGTGTGCAGCAAGTTCAAACATTCCTTGTTAATGTAATCTAAAAAGATGCACAACTTAGTAGATTGGCCTCATTTCTAAAGTAGTTTCTTTAGAAAAGAAACATCTTCAGTACCGAACACTGTACTGTGTGAAATAAGTTAATTCTGTGTGAAATAAGCTTCTAGGAATCAGTTTAATTTCTATTCCTTGAAGAAGGTTGAGTGCAGCAAGTTCAAACTTTCCTTGTTAATGTAATATAAAAAGATGGCCAAGTTAGAAGATTCGCCTCATTTGTAAAGTACTTTGTTGAGAAAACAAACATCTTCATTGCCGAACATTGTACTGTGTGAAATAAGCTCATTCTGTTCTAGGAATCAGTTGCTTTCCTACAAAGAAGGTTGAATGCAGCACGTTCAAACTTTCCTTGTTAATGTAATCTTAAAGATGCACAACTTAGTAGATTGGCCTCATTTCTAAAGTAATTTCTTTAGAAAAGATACATCTTCAGTACCGAACACTGTGCTGTGTGAAATAAGTTAATTTGCTTCTAGGAATCAGTTTCCTTTCTACGAAGATGGTTGAGTGCAGCAAGTTCAAACTTTCCTTGTTAATGTAATCTAAAAAGATGGCCAAGTTAGAAGATTCACCTCATTTGTAAAGTACTTTGTTGAGAAAACAAACATCTTCATTGCCGAACATTGTACTGTGTGAAATAAGCTCATTCAGTTCTAGGAATCAGTTGCTTTCCTACAAAGAAGGTTGAGTGCAGCAAGTTCAAACTTTCCTTGTTAATGTAATATAAAGAGATGCACAACTTAGTAGATTGGCCCCATTTCTAAAGTAGTTTGTTTAGAAAACAAACATCTTCATTACCAAACACTGTACTATGTGAAATAAGCTAGTTCCGTTCTAGGAATCACTTGCTTTCCTACGAAGGAGGTTGAGTGCAGCAAGTTCAAACTTTCCTAGTTTGTCTAATCTAACAAGATGTACAAGTTAGTGGATTCGCCTCATTTCTAAAGTAGTTTCTTTAGAAAAGAAACATCTTCAGTACCGAACACTGTACTGTGGGAAATAAGTGAATTCGCTTCTAGGAATCAGTTTAATTTCTACGAAGATGGTTGAGTGCAGCAAGTTCAAACGTTCCTTGTTAATGTAATCTAAAAGGATGGCCAAGTTAGTAGATTCGCCTCATTTGTAAAGTAGTTTGTTGAGAAAACAAACATCTTCATTTCCAAACATTGTACTGTGTGAAATAAGCTCATTCGGTTCTAGGAATCAGTTGCTTTCCTATAATGAAGGTTGAGTGCAGCAAGTTCAAACGTTCCTTGTTAATGTAATATGAAAAGATGCACAACTTAGTAGATTGGCCACATTTCTAAAGTAGTTTGTTTACAAAACAAACATCTTCATTACCGAACACTATAGTATGTGAAATGAGCTAGTTCGGTTCTAGGAATCACTTGCTTTCCTACAAAGAAGGTTGAGTGCCACAAGTTCAAACTTTCCTAGTTTGTGTAATCTAACAAGATGTCCAATTTAGTGCATTCACCTCATTTCTAAAGTGGTTTCTTTAGAAAAGAAACATCTTCAGTACTGAACACTGTACTGTGTGAAATAAGGTAAATCGGTTCTAGGAATCATTTTAACTTCTATGAATATGGTTGAGTGCAGCAAGTTCAAACTTTCCTTGTTAATGTAATCTAAAAAGATGCACAACTTAGTAGATTGGCCTCATTTCTAAAGTAGTTTGTTTACAAAACAAACATCTTCATTACCAAGTTCAAACACTATACTATGTGAAATGAGCTACGTTTCTAAAGTGTTCTAGGAATCACTTGCTTTCCTACGAAAGAAGGATGAGTGCAGCAAGTTCAAACTTTCCTCGTAATATTTGTGTAATCTAACAAGATGTACCTAACATTAGTGGATTCGTGTCGTTTCTAAAGTGGTTTCTTTAGAAAACAAACATCTAACCAGTACTGAACATTTCTAGGAGTCAGTTTAATTTAGAAAAGATACTGATTGCAAATAAGTTAACTTTCCTTCTAAGGTAATCAGTTTAATTTTCTACAGAGTTGGTTGATTGCAGCAAGTTCAAACACCTCATTTGTAAAATTGAGAAAATTAACATCTTTTAGCCGAACATTGTATGAAATAAGCTGGTTCTGTTCTAAAAAGATGGCCGAAGAAGGTTGAGTGCAGCAAGTTCAAACTTTCTAGTTTGTGTAATCTAAAGTAGCCTCATTTTGTTGAGAAAACAAACATCTTCAGTACCGAACACTGTACTTGTACTGTGTGAAATAAGCTCGAAGTTGGTTTGCAGCAAGTTCTAGTAATCTAAAAGAGGTGCTTTCTGCCTCATTTGTAAAGTAGTTTGTTGAGAAAACAAACATCTTCATTGCCGAACGTTGTACCAGCAAGGGAAGACGCCTCGACCAGCAAGGAAGACGCTCACAGGAACTCTTCTTGAAGCAGTTTATTCAGGTACCTTGAACAATCTTCTTCTGACTGACTGACTGACTGACTGACTGTCTCACTTACTGACTCACTCACTGACTCACTCACTCACTCACTCACCCACTCACTGACTGCCTCACTCACTGACTCACTCACTGACTGACTGCCCGACTCACTCCCTCACTCACTCACTCACTGACTGCCCGACTCACTCCTTCACTCACTCACTCACTCACTGAGTGCCTGACTCACTCCCCCACTCACTCACTCACTCACTGACTGCCTGACTCACTCCCCCCGGGACAAGCCCGCCCAAAGCTTAAGAAGCCTTTGAACAGCCAACCCTGGTAAGCCACGTGGTGAATGCAGATAGGTCCACATATGCGGAAGCAAGCCTAGATCACGGCCCAAGCCAAATAAGGACTTGTTTATCCAGGAGAGCACTCGCCATCGAAAAGGCGGAAGGCGGAAGCCAGCGCCATCTTTAAGGCGCGGCACTGCAGCTCTCTACAGTTCCCCTTTTATGTTTTAAAACAAGCCACAGGTAAGAGTAGAGGTCTGATCTCTGATGATGCGTATTTTTGCAACCCTGATGCCTTTTCCTCAGAGGCGGGATCTGGGGCATCAACCCGCATGCAATCAAACATGCTCTTCTCTGGAGTTCTAGGGCTAACCCAGAGTGCAGTGCTTAGCCTCGCAACCTGAGCAGGAAGAAGATTAACTTTTAATTGTAGCCAGCCAGACTTAGGGGGACTGTGCAGCCTCTATGGCAGTAATGGCTTGAATGATCATAGCCGCATCCCGTCGTTGCGTGACCCTGATTTTACACAGACACCACAAGCAAACCAGAGAGACCAGTAACAGAAGGCCTGCTAAAGAGCACCCAAACCCGCCCATTCCTTCAGATGATTCAGAGCGGAGATCAGCCAAGATGACATGCAGGTAGAATTCACATTAACTACAGCCAGTCTCAGTTCTTTTAAGGTATCTTCAAATTCAAGCGACCAATTCTGTAATAGAAAACTAGACAAAAATCTGGATAAATTTGCAGCCCTAGTATAATTTATATATTTTGAGTTAACTAAGCCATGGCGGCTGCGAGGCTAGCATTGGTCAAAACATTGGCAAGGGGAAACTGGTTATTATACCCATAAGCCCCTCCCCAACAATACTCTGCCTCCAGGAGGTGTTAATTACTCTGCCTCCAGGAGGTGTTAATTCCCAAATTGCCATCAGCTGGGAACCTAGCATTCAGAACACTTGAAGTTTATGGGGGACACCTGAATCAAACCACCACATTCTGTCCCTAGCCACCGTAAACTGATAACCGTATATGATGTAAAATGTAATGCATTCATGCAAATTTAAAGGTCCCCATAGTTTTTATCAATTCCAATGATGTTCATACGTCCCCATAATCCAAGGTCTTTTAACAACATTCACACTGCAAAGGATGGAGGATGGCATTGGGCAAAGCAAAGAAATATATATATATATTTTAAAATTTTTTTTTAAGTGACAGGGTCTCACTGTGTAGTCCTGGCTGCCCTGGAACTCACTATGTAGACCAGGCTGGCTTTGAACTTGTGGCAGTCCTGCTCTGCCTCACATGTGCTGGGATGGCCTGAGCCACCACACCCAGCTTTTTTCCCGGGATTCCCCCTCTCTCTCTTTTTTTCCCTTTTTTTTTTAAATTTTGATCTTTTCATTTGTTTTATGAGAGCCTGCAGCCCTTCTTTAGAATCCGTAGACTCTGAATCTTCTAGCTCAAGTGTTGGATATAACTTGTTCTTTGTTTTTGCCTCTTTTTCACTGTTTGCCTGTTCCGACCTTTCTTCCTCGAGGCAGTTCCTCACTAACCTCCAGATCGATCTTACCCCGCCCTTAAGCGTGCCTTGGTCTGCTGCAAAATCAAGATCTTCGCCCAAATTTTCCCATGAAGGGATTGTAAGACTTCCAGAGCACGCAAACCAAGGGGCTATGGCATCACATTCCTCCAGGAACCTCTCCAGGGTACTCCCCTTTATCTTTAAGTTTTTTGAACGAAGCAGCTCATTCAAAGCCAAAAAAAATTGGGTGCGAGTGAGAAGCGCCCATGGCTACACTTGCAAAAGATTCTTTTAAAACTTTTACTGCAGCTCATTCAGAGCCAAAAAAATTGGGTGAGAAGCGCCCATGGCTAAATTTGCAAAAATTCTTTCCTGCTCCATCTTTTTCTACCGAGAGGAGCAAAATCCCCACTTTTGTCACGGATTCCTTCCTGCTCCTCTTTTTCTACCGAGAGGAGCAAAATCCCCGCTTTTGTCGTGGATTCCCACCTTACCTGGGAACTTACCAGTGCACTGCCCTGACTGCAGAGAGTTCTGAGTCCCTCTTCGGACTCTTCTTTCAACAGTTTATTCAGGAACCTTACCTTTTCTTTTAGATGTTTTA
Source organism: Orientallactaga sibirica (assembly GCA_036365145.1). Classification (NCBI taxonomy): domain Eukaryota; kingdom Metazoa; phylum Chordata; class Mammalia; order Rodentia; family Dipodidae; genus Orientallactaga; species Orientallactaga sibirica. The sequence continues at coordinate 7,460 of JAEOAD010001617.1, forward strand.
CCTGAGCGCTCTTCTCTCACCTCCTCTAAAATTTTTTTAACTGCTTCTGAATCATTCTCGTTTGCCCTATGTAATATGACTAGACACACTACAACACAAATACACCACATGAGGTTAACCAACTTTTATACACTAATAAGACACACGAACAAATATACATTAATTGGCGGCTATCATTCTTAAGAAATCTTCTCACTGCGTTTCCTCTAAGGAAACCTTATTGTGGCGCCTTTTTAACCCTAATACTGGAAGATGTATTGCCCATTTTGCTATGGGACCTTATTGTCTCTCTACCGGAGAACTTGCCTTTACCCTTTTTGTCCACTTATCTGGAACTTACCAGCAAGCTGCCCTGCAAGTTCTGAGTTCCCCGTACAGGCCACCACTTGTCGTCGCCCAGTCCGACCAGCAGAATAAGGCAACAACCACAGGAACTCTTCTTGAAGCAGTTTATTCAGGAACCTTGAACAATCTTCTTCTGACTGACTGACTGACTCACTCACTCACTCACTCACTCACTGACTCACTCACTGACTCACTGACTCACTCACTCACCCACTCACTCATCCACTCACTGACTGCCTCACTCACTGACTCACTCAATGACTGACTGCCCGACTCACTCCCTCACTCACTCACTCAATCACTGACTGCCCGACTCACTCCCCTCCCTCACTCACTCACTCACTGAGTGCCCGACTCACTCCCCACTCACTCACTCACTCACTGACTGCCCGACTCACTCCCCGGGACAAGCCCGCCCAAAGCTTAAGAAGCTTTTGAACAGCCAACCCTGGTAAGCCACGTGGTGAATGCAGATAGGTCCACATATGTGGAAGCAAGCCTAGATCACGGCCCAAGCCAAATAAGGACTTGTTTATCCAGGAGAGCACTCGCCATCGGGAAGGCAGAAGGCAGAAGCCAGCGCCATCTTTAAGGCGCGGCACCTGCAGCTCTCTACAGCTTTCCTACAAAGAAGGTTGAGTGCAGCAAGTTCAAACTTTCCTTGTTAATGTAATCTGAAAAGTTGCACAACATAGTAGATTGGCCTCATTTCTAAAGTAGTTTGTTTACAAAAGAAACATCTTCATTACCGAACACTATACTATGTGAAATGAGCTACTTCGGTTCTAGGAATCACTTGCTTTCCTACGAAGAAGGTTGAGTGCAGCAAGTTAAAACTTTTCTAGTTTGTGTAATCTAACAAGATATACAAGTTAGTGGATTCGCGTTGTTTCTAAAGTGGTTTCTTTAGAAAACAAACATCTTCAGTACTGAACACTGTACTGTGTGAAATAAGTTAATTCAGTTCTAGGAATCAGTTGCCTTTCTACGAAGATGGTTGAGTGCAGCAAGTTCAAACTTTCCTTGTTAATGTAATCTAAAAAGATGGCCAAGTTAGCAGAGTCACCTCATTTGTAAAATAGTTTGTTGAGAAAATTAACATCTTTATTGCCGAACATTTTACTGTGTGAAATATGCTCATTCAGTTCTAGGAATCACTTGCTTTCCTACAAAAAGGGTGAGTGCAGCAAGTTGAAACTTTCCTTGTTAATGTAATCTAAAAAGAGCCACAACTTACTAGATTGGCCTAATTTCTAAAGCAGTTTCTTTAGAAAAAGAAAAATCTTCAATATCGAACACTGTACAGTGTGAAATAAGTTAATTCGTTTCTAGGAATCAGTTTAATTTCTACGAAGAAGGTTGAGTGCAGCAAGTTCAAACTTTCCTTGTTAATGTAATCTAAAAAGATGGCCAAGTTAGAATATTCGCCTCATTTTTAAAGTACTTTGTTGAGAAAACAAACATCTTCATTGCCGAACATTGTACTGTGTGAAATAATCTCATTCGGTTCTAGGAATCAGTTGCTTTTCTACAAAGAAGGTTCAGTGCAGCAAGTTCAAACTCTCCTAGTTAATGTAATCTAAAAAGATGCACAACTTAGTAGATTGGCCACATTTCTAACGTAGTTTGTTTAGAAAACAAACATCTTCAATACTGAACACTGTAATATGTGAACTAAGCTAGTTCCGTTCGAGGAATCACTTGCCTTCCTACGAAGAAGGTTGAGTGCAGCAAGTTCAAACTTTCCTAGTTTGTGTAATCTAAAATGATGTACAAGTTAGTGGATTCGCCTCATTTCTAAAGTAGTTTCTTTAGAAAAGAAACATCTTCAGTACCGAATTCTGTACTGTGTGAAATAAGTGAATTCGCTTCTAGGATTCAGTTTAAATCTACGAAGATGGTTGAGTGCAGCAAGTTCAAACTTTCCTTGTTAAAGTAATCTAAAAAGATGGCCAAGTTAGTAGATTCGGCTCATTTGTAAAGTAGTTTGTTGAGAAAACAAACATCTTCATTGCCAAACATTGTACTGTGTGAAATAAGCTCATTCTAGGAATCAGTTCCTTTCCTACAAAGAAGGTTGAGTGCAGCAAGTTCAAACTTTCCTTATTAATGTAATCTGAAAAGTTGCACAACGTAGTAGATTGGCCTCATTTCTAAAGTAGTTTGTTTACAAAACAAACATCTTCATTACCGAACACTATACTATGTGAAATGAGCTAGTTTGGTTCTAGGAATCACTTGCTTTCCTACAAAGAAGGTTGAGTGCAGCAAGTTCAAACTTTCCTCGTTTGTGTAATCTAACAAGATTTACAAGTTAGTGGAATCGCGTCATTTCTAAAGTGGTTTCCTTATAAAAAAAACATCTTCAGTAGTGAACACTGTTCTGTGTGAAATAAGTTAATTCGGTTCTAGGAATCAGTTTAATTTCTACGAAGAAGGTTGAGTGCAGCAAGTTCAAACTTTCCTTGTTAATGTCATCTAAAAAGATGTCCAAGTTAGTATATTTGCCTTATTCGTAAAGTAGTTTGTTGAGAAAACAAACATCTTCATTGCCGAACAATGTACTGTGTGAAAAAAGCTAATTTAGGTTAGCATTCAGTTGCTTTCCTACAAAGAATGTTGAGTGCAGCAAGTTCAAACTTTCCTTGTTAATGTAATCTAAAAAGATGCACAAGGTAGTAGATTGGCCTCATTTCTAAAGTAGATTCTTTAGAAAAGAAACATCTTCAGTACCGAACACTGTACTGTGTCAAATAAGTTAATTCGCTTCCAGGAATCAGTTTAAATTCTACGATGAAGGTTGAGTGCAGCAAGTTCAAAATTTCCTAGGTTGTGTAATCTAACAAGATGTACAAGGTAGTGCATTCGCCTCATTTCTTACGTAGTTTCTTGTAAAAGAAACATCTTCAGTACCGAACACTGTACTATGTGAAATGTGCTAGTTCGGTTCTCGGAATCACTTGCTTTCCTACGAAGAAGGTTGAGTGCAGCAAGTTCAAACTTTCCTCGTTTGTGTAATCTAAGAAGATGTACAAGTTAGTGGATTCGTGTCGTTTATAACGTGGTTTCTTTACAAAACAAACATCTTCAGTACTGAACACTGTACTGTGTGAAATAAGTTAATTCGTTTCTAGGAATCAGTTTCCTTTCTAAGAAGATGGTTGAGTGCAGCAAGTTCAAACTTTCCTTGTTAATGCAATCTAAAAAGATGGCCAAGTTAGGAGATTCGCCTCATTTGTAAAGTACTTTGTTGAGAAAACAAACATCTTCATTGCCGAACATTGTACTGTGTGAAATAAGCTCATTCGGTTCTAGGAATCAGTTGCTTTCCTACAAAGAAGGTTGAGGGCAGCAAGTTCAACTTTCCTAGTTTGTGTACTCTAACAAGATGTACAAGTTAGTGCATTCGTCTCATTTCTAAAGTAGTTTATTTAGAAAAGAAACATCTTCAGTACCGAACACTGTACTGTGTGAAATAAGTTAATTCGCTTCTACGATTCAGTTTAATTTCTACGAACAAGGTTGAGTGCAGCTAGTTTAAACTTTCCTTGTTAATGTAATCTAAAAAGATGGCCAAGTTAGAATATTCGCCTCATTTGTAAAGTACTTTGTTCAGAAAACAAACATCTTCATTGCCGAACATTGTACTGTGTGAAATAAGCTCATTCGGTTCTAGGAATCAGTTGCTTTCCTATAAAGAAGGTTCAGTGCAGCAAGTTCAAACTTTCCTTGTTAATGTAATCTAAAAAGATGCACAACTTAGTAGATTGGCCTCATTGCTAAAGTAGTTTGTTTAGAGAAAAAAATCTTCATTACCGAACACTATACTATGTGAAATAAGCTAGTTCCGTTCTAGGAATCACTTGCTTTCTTACGAATAAGGTTGAGTGCAGCAAGTTCAAACTTTCCTTGTTAATGCAATCTAAAAAGATGGCCAAGTTAGGAGATTCGCATCATTTGTAAAGTACTTTGTTGAGAAAACAAACATCTTCATTGCCGAACATTGTACTGTGTGAAATAAGCTCATTCGGTTCTAGGAATCAGTTGCTTTCCTACAAAGAAGGTTGAGGGCAGCAAGTTCAACTTTCCTAGTTTGTGTAATCTAACAAGATGTACAAGTTAGTGCATTCGTCTCATTTCTAAAGTAGTTTATTTAGAAAAGAAACATCTTCAGTACCGAACACTGTACTGTGTGAAATAAGTTAATTATTCTTCTACGATTCAGTTTAATTTCTACGAACAAGGTTGAGTGCAGCTAGTTTAAACTTTCCTTGTTAATGTAATCTAAAAAGATGGCCAAGTTAGAATATTCGCCTCATTTGTAAAGTACTTTGTTCAGAAAACAAACATCTTCATTGCCGAACATTGTACTGTGTGAAAAAAGCTCATTCGGTTCTAGAATTCAGTTGCTATCCTACAAAGATGGTTGAGTGCAGCAAGTTCAAACTTTCCTTGTTAATGTAATCTAAAAAGATGCACAACTTACTAGATTGGCCTCATTTCTAAAGTAGTTTCTTTAGAAAAGAAACATCTTCAGTACCGAAGCCTGTACTATGTGAAATAAGTAAATTCGGTTCTAGGAATCATTTTCCTTTCTACGAAGATGGTTGAGTGCAGCAAGTTCAAACTTTCCTAGTTTGTGTAACCTAACAAGATCTACAAGTTTGTGGATTCGTGTAATTTCTAAATTAGTTTCTTTGTAAAACAAACATCTTCAGTACCAAACACTATACAGTGTGAAATAAGTTCATTCGGTTCTAGGAATCAGTTTCCTTTCTACGAAGATGGTTGAGTTTAGCAAGTTCAAACTTTCCTTGTTAATGTAATTTAAAAGATGTCCAAGTTCGTAGATTCGCCTCATTTCTAAAATCGTTTCTTTAGAAAACAAACCTTCATACCCAAATATTGTACTCTGTGAAATAAGCTCATTTGGTTCTAGGAATCACTTGCTTTCCTATAAAGAAGGTTGAATGCAGCAAGTTCAAACTTTCCTTGTTAATGTAATCTAAAAAGATGCACAACTTAGTAGATTGGGCTCATTTCTCAAGTAGTTTGTTTAGAAAACAAAGATCTTCATTACCGAACACTGTACTATGTGAAATAAAGTAGTTCCGTTCTCGGAATCACTTGCTTTCCTACGAAGAAGGTTGAGTGCAGCAAGTTCAAACTTTCCTAGTTTGTGTAATCTAACAAGATCTACAAGTTAGTGGATTTGCGTCGTTTCTAAAGTGGATTCTTTAGAAAACAAACATCATCAGTACTGAACACTGTACTGTGTGAAATAAGTTCATTTGGTTCTAGGAATCAGTTTCCTTTCTACGAAGATGGTTGAGTTTAGCAAGTGCATACTTTCCTTGTTTATGTAATCTAAAAAGATTTCCAAGTTCGTAGATTTGACTCATTTGTAAAGTACTTTGTTGAGAAAACAAACATCTTCATTGCCGAACATTGTTCTGTGTGAAAAAAGCTAATTTATTTCTAGAATTCAGTTGCTTTCCTACAAAGAAGATTGAGTGCAGACATTTCAAACTTTCCTTGTTAATGTAGTCTAAAAAGGTGCACAACGTAGTAGATTGCCTCATTTCTAAAGTAGTTTCTTTAGAAAAGAAACATCTTCATTACCGAACTCTGTACTGTGTGAAATAAGTTAATTCGGTTCTAGGAATCAGTTTCCTTTCTATGAAGATGGTTGAGTGCAGCAAGTTCAAACTTTCCCTGTTAATGTAATCTAAAAAGATGGCGAAGGTAGCAGATTCACCTCATTTGTAAGGTACTTTGTTGAGAAAACAAACATCTTCATTGCCGAACATTGTACTGTGTGAAATAAGCTCATTCAGTTCTAGTAATCAGTTGCTTTCCTACAAAGAATGTTGAGTGCAGAAGTTCAAACTTTCCTTGTTAATGTAATGTAAAAAGATGCACAACTTAGTAGATTGGCCTCATTTCTAAAGTAGTTTGTTTAGAAAACAAACATCTTCATTAACGAACACTATACTATGTGAAATGAGCTAGTTCGATTCTAGGAATCACTTGCTTTCCTACGAAGAAGGTTGAGTGCAGCAAGATCAAACTTTCCTAGTTTGTGTAATCTAACAAGATATACAAGTTAGTGGATTCCCGTCATTTCTAAATTAGTTTCTTTACAAAACAAACATCTTCAGTACCGAACAATGTACTGTGTGAAATAAGTTAATTGGCTTCTAGGAATCAGTTTAATTTCTACGAAGATGGTTGAGTGCAGCAAGTTCAAACTTTCCTAGTTTGTGTAATCTAACAAGATGTACAAGTTAGTAGAATTGTGTCATTTCTAAATTAGTTTCTTTACAAAACAAAGATCTTCAGTACCGAACACTGAACTGTGTGAAATAAGTTAATTCGGTTCTAGGAATCAGTTTCCTTTCTACGAAGATGGTTGAGTTTAGCAAGTTCAAACTTTCTTTGTTAATGTAATCTAAAAAGATGTCCAAGTTAGTAGATTTGCCTCATTTCTAAAGTACTTTCTTTAGAAAACAAACCTAATTGCCAAACTTTGTACTTTGTGAAATGAGCTAATTCGGTTCTAGGAATCAGTTTACTTTCTACGAAGGGGTTGAGTTTAGCAAGTTCAAACTTTCCTTGTTAATGTGCTCTAAAAAGATGTCCAAGTTAGTAGATTTGCCTCATTGGTAAAGTAGTTTGTTGAGAAAACAAACATCTTCATTGGCGAACATTGTACTGTGTGAAAAAAGCTAATTTAGTTCTAGAATTCAGTTGCTTTCCTACAAAGAAGGTGGAGTGCAGCCAGTTCAAACTTTCCTTGTTAATGTAATCTAAAAAGATGCACAACTTAGTAGATTGGCCTCATTTCTAAAGTAGTTTGTTTACAAAACAAACACCTTCATTACCGAACACTATACTATGTGACATGAGCTAGTTCGGTTCTAGGAATCACTTGCTTTCCTACGAAGAAGGTTGAGTGCAGCAGGTTCAAACTTTCCTCGTTTGTGTAATCTAACATGATGTACCAGTTAGTAGATTTGCCTCATTTGTAAAGTGGTTTGTTGAGCAAACAAACATCTTCATTGCGGAATATTGTACTGTGTGAAAAAAGTTAATTCGAATCTTGAATTCAGTCACTTTCCTACAAAGAGGGTTGAGTGCAGCAATTTCAAACATTCCTTGTTAATGTAATCTAAAAAGATGCACAACTTAGTGGATTAGCCTCATTTCTAAAGTAATTTCTTTAGAAAAAAAACATCTTCAGTACCGTACACTGTACTGTGTGAAATAAGTTAATTCGCTTCCAGGAATCAGTTTAATTTCTACGAAGATGGTTGAGTGAGGCAAGTTCATACTTTCCTTGTTAATGTAATCTAAAAAGATGGCCAATTTAGCAGAGTCACCTCATTTGTAAAGTAGTTTGTTGAGAAAATTAACATCTTTATAGCCGAACATTGAACTGTGTGAAATAAGCTCTTTCGGTTCTAGGAATCACTTGGTTTCCTACAAAGAAGGTTGAGTGCAGCAAGTTCAAACTTTCCTTGTTAATGTAATCTTAAAAGATGCACATGTTAGTAGATTGGCCTCATTTCTAAAGTAGTTTCTTTAGAAAAGAAACATCTTCAGTACCGAACACTGTACAGGGTGAAATAAGTTAATTCGCTTTTAGGAATCAGTTTAATTTCTACGAAGAAGGTTGAGTGCAGCAAGTTCAAACTTTCCTTGTTAATGTAATATAAAAAGATGGCCAAATTAGAAGATTCGCCTCATTTGTCAAGTACTTTTTGAGAAAACAAACATCTTCATTGCCGAACATTGTACTGTGTGAAATAAGCTCATTCAGTTCTAGGAATCAGTTGCTTTCCTACAAAGAAGGTTGAGTGCAGCAAGTTCAAACTTTCCTTGTTAATGTAATGTAAAAGATGCACAACTTAGTAGATTGGCCTCATTTCTAAAGTAGTTTGTTTAGAAAACAAACATCTTCATTACCGAGCACTGTACTATGTGAAATAAGCTAGTTCCGTTCTAGGAATGACTTGCATTCCTATGAAGAAGGTTGAGTGCAGCAAGTTCAAAGTTTCCTAGTTTGTGTAATCTAACAAAATGTACAAGTTAGTGGATTCGCCTCATTTCTAAAGTAGTTTCTTTAGAAAAGAAACATCTTCACTACCGAACACTGTACTGTGTGAAATAAGTGAATTCGCTTCTAGCAATCAGATTAATTTCTACGAAGATGGTTGAGTGCAGCAAGTTCAAACTTTCCTTGTTAATGTAATCTAAAAATATGGCCAAGTTAGTAGAGTCGCCTCATTTGTAAAGTATTTTGTTGAGAAAACAAACATCTTCATTGCCAAACATTGTACTGTGTGAAATAAGCTCATTCGGATCTAGGAATCATTTGCTTTCTTACAAAGAAGGTTGAGTGCAGCAAGTTCAAACTTTCTTGTTAATGTAATCTGAAAAGTTACACAACTTAGTAGATTGGCCTCATTTCTAAAGTAGTTTGTTTACAAAACAAACATCTTCATTACCGAACACTATACTATGTGAAATGAGGTAGTTTGGTTCTAGGAATCACTTGCTTTCCTACGAAGAAGGTTGAGTGCAGCAAGTTCAAACTTTCCTGGTTTGTGTAATCTAACAAGACGTACAAGTTAGTGGATTCGCGTCGTTTCTAAAGTGGTTTGCTTATAAAACAAACATCTTCAGTAGTGAACAATGTACTGTGTGAAATAAGTTAATTCGGTTCTAGGAATGAGTTTCCTTTCTACAAAGATGGTTGAGTACAGCAAGTTCAAATATTCCTTGTTAATGTAATCTAAAAAGATGGCCAAGTTAGCAGAGTCACCTCATTGGTAAAGTAGTTTGTTGAGAAAATTAACATCTTTATAGCCGAAAATTGAACTGTGTGAAATAAGCTCATTCGGTTCTAGGAATCACTTGGTTTCCTACAATGAAGGTTGAGTGCAGCAAGTTCAAACTTTCCTTGATAATGTAATCTTAAAAGATGCACACGTTAGTAGATTGGCCTCATTTCTAAAGTAGTTTCTGTAGAAAAGAAACATCTTCAGTACCGAACACTGTACGGGGTGAAATAAGTTAAATCGCTTTTAGGAATCAGTTTAATTTCTACGAAGAAGGTTGAGTGCAGCAAGTTCAAACTTTCCTTGTTAATGTACTCTAAAAAGATGGCCAAATTAGAAGATTCGCCTCATTTGTCAAGTACTTTTTGAGAAAACAAACATCTTCATTGAAAACATTGTACTGTATGAAACAAGCTCATTCGAATCTAGGAATCATTTGCTTTCTTATAAAGAAGATTGAGTGCAGCAAGTTCAAACTTTCCTTGTTAATGTAATCTGAAAAGTTGCACAACTTAGTAGATTGGCCTCATTTCTAAAGTAGTTTGTTTACAAAACAAACATCTTCATTACCGAACACTATACTATGTGAAATGAGGTAGTTCGGTTCTAGAAATCACTTGCTTTCCTACGAAGAAGGTTGAGTGCAGCAAGTTCAAACGTTCCTGGTTTGTGTAATCAAACAAGATGTACAATTTAGTGGATTTGCGTTGTTTCTAAGGTGGTTTCCTTATAATACAAACATCTTCAGTAGTGAACAATGTACTGTGTGAAATAAGTTAATTCGGTTCTAGGAATCAGTTTCCTTTCTACGAAGATGGTTGAGTGCAGCAAGTTCAAACATTCCTTGTTAATGTACTCTAAAAAGATGGCCAAGTTAGCAGAGTCACCTCATTTGTAAAGTAGTTTGTTGAGAAAATTAACATCTTTATAGCTGAACATTGAACTGTGTGAAATAAGCTCAATTGGTTCTAGGAATCACTTGGTTTCCTACAAAGAAGGTTGAGTGCAGCAAGTTCAAACTTTCATTGTTAATGTAATCTTAAAAGATGCACACGTTAGTAGATTGGCATCATTTCAAAGTAGTTTCTTTAGAAAAGAAACATCTTCAGTACCGAACACTGTACTGTGTGAAATAAGTTAATTCGCTTTTAGGAATCAGTTTAATTTCTATGAAGAAGGTTGAGTGCAGCATGTTCAAACTTTCCTTGTTAATGTAACCTAAAAAGATGGCCAAGTTAGAAGATTCACCTCATTTGTAAAGTAGTTTGTTGAGGAAACAAACATCTTCATTGCCGAACATTGTACTGTGTGAAATAAGCTCATTCGGTTCTAGGAATCAGTTGCTTTCCTACAAAGAAGGTTGAGTGCAGCAAGTTCAAACTTTCCCTGTTAATGTAATCTAAAACATGCACAACTTAGTAGATTGGCCTCATTTCTAAAGTAGTTTGTTTGGAAAACAAACATCTTCATTACCGAACACTGTACTATGTGAAATAAGCAAGTTCCGTTCTAGGAATCACTTGCTTTCCTATGAAGAAGGTTGAGTGCAGCAAGTTCAAACTTTCCTAGTTTATGTAATCTAACAAGATGTACATGTTAGTGGATTCGCATCATTTCTAAAGTAGTTTCTTTAGAAAAGAAATATCTTCAGTACCGAACACTGTACTGTGTGAAATACGTGAATTCGCTTCTAGGAATCAGTTTAATTTCTACGAAGATGGTTGAGTGCAGCAAGTTCAAACTTTCCTTGTTAATGTAATCTAAAAAGGTGGCCAAGTTAGTATTTTGCCTCATTTGTAAAGTATTTTGTTGAGAAAACAAACATCTTCATTGCCAAACATTGTACTGTGTGAAATAAGCTCATTCGGATCTAGGAATCATTTGCTTTCCTACAAAGAAGGTTGAGTGCAGCGAGTTCAAACGTTCCTTGTTAATGTAATCTGAAAAGTTGCACAACTTAGTAGATTGGCCTCATTTCTAAAGTAGTTTGTTTACAAAACAAACATCATCATTACCCAACACTATACTATGAAATGAGGTAGTTCGGTTCTAGGAATCACTTGCTTTCCTACGAAGAAGGTTGAGTGCAGCAAGTTCAAACTTTCCTTGTTAATATAATTTAAAAAGATGGCCAAGTTAGTATTTCGCCTCATTTGTAAAGTATTTTGTTGAGAAAACAAACATCTTCATTGCCAAACATTGTACTGTGTGAAATAAGCTCATTCGGATCTAGGAATCATTTGCTTTCGTACAAAGAAGGTTGAGTGCAGCAAGTTCAAACTTTCCTTGTTAATGTAATCTGAAAAGTTGCAAAACATAGTAGATTGGCCTCATTTCTAAAGTAATTTGTTTACAAAACAAACATCTTCATCACCGAACACTATACTATGTGAAATGAGGTAGTTCGGTTATAGGAATCACTTGCTTTCCTACGAAGAAGGTTGAGTGCAGCAAGGTCAAACTTTCCTAGTTTGTGTAATCTAACAAGATGTACAAGTTAGTAGATCCGCCTTATTTCTAAAGTAGTGTCTTTAGAAAAGAAACATCTTCAGTACCGAACACTGTACTGGGTGAAATAAGTGAATTGGCTTCTAGGAATCAGTTTAATTTCTACGAAGATGGTTGAGTGCAGCAAGTTCAAACTTTCCTTGTTAATGTAATCTAAAAAGATGGCCAAGTCAGTAGATTCACCTCATTTGTAAAGTAGTTTGTTGAGAAAACAAACATCTTCATTGCCAAACATTGTACTGTGTGAAATAAGCTCATTCGGTTCTAGGAATCAGTTGCTTTCCTATAAGAAGGTTGAGTGCAGCAAGTTCAAACTTACCTTGTTAATGTAATCTAAAAAGATGCACAAATTAGTAGATTGGCCTAATTTCTAACGTAGTTTCTTTAGAAAAGAAACATCTTCAGTACCGAACACTGTACTGTGTGAAATAAGTTAATTCGCTTCTAGGAATCAGTTTAATTTCTAAGAAAAAGGTTGAGTGCAGCAAGTTCAAACTTTCCTTGTTAATGTAATCTAAAAATATGGCCAAGTTAGAAGATTCGCCTCATTTCTAAAGTACTTTGTTGAGAAAACAAACATCTTCATTGCCAAACATTGTACTGTGTGAAATAAGCTCATTCTGTTCTAGGAATCAGTTGCTTTCCTACAAAGAAGGTTGAGTGCAGCAAGTTCAAACTTTCCTTGTTAATGTAATCTGAAAAGATGTACAACTTAGTAGATTGGCCTCATTTCTAAAGTAGTTTGTTTAGAAAACAAACATCTTCATTACCGAACACTGTACTATGTGAAATGAGCTAGTTCGTTTCTCGGAATCACTTGCTTTCCTACAAAGAAGGTTGAGTGCAGCAAGTTCAAACTTTCCTCGTTTGTGTAATCCAACAAGATGTACAAGTTAGTAGATTCGCCTCATTTCTAAAGTAGTTTTTTAGAAAAGAAACATCTTCAGTACCGAACACTGTACTGTGTGAAATAAGTGAATTGGCTTCTAGGAAACAGTTTAATTTCTACGAAGAAGGTTGAGTGCAGCAAGTTCAAACTTTCCTATTTTGTGTAATCTAACAAGATGTACAAGTTAGTGGATTCGCCTCATTTCTAAAGTAGTTTCTTTAGAAAAGAAACATCTTCAGTACCGAACACTGTACTGTGTGAAATAAGTGAATTCGCTTGTAGGAATCAGTTTAATTTCTACGAAGATGGTTGAGTGCAGCAAGTTCAAACTTTCCTTGTTAATGTAATCTAAAAATATGGCCAAGTTAGTAGATTCGCCTCATTTTTAAAGTAGTTTGTTGAGAAAATTAACATCTTTATTGCCTTAACATTGTACTGTGTGAAATAAGCTCATTCGGTTCTAGGAATCACTTGCTTTCCTAAAAAGAAGGTTGAGTGCAGCAAGTTCAAACTTTCCTTGTTAATGTAAGCTGAAAAGTTGCACAACTTAGTAGATTGGCCTCATTTCTAAAGTAGTTTCTTTAGAAAAGAAACCTCTTCAGTACCTAACACTGCAGTGTGTGAAATGAGTTAATTAATTTCTAGGAATCAGTTTAATTTCTAAGAAGATGGTTGAGTGCAGCAAGTTCAAACTTTCCTAGTTTCTGTAATCTAACAAGATGTACAAGTTAGTGGATTCGCGTCATTTCTAAATTAGTTTCTTTAGAAAACAAGCATCTTCAGTACCAAACACTGTACTGTGTGAAATAAGTTAATTCGGTTCTAGGAATCAGGTTCCTTTCTACGAAGATGGTTTAGTTCTGCAAGTTCAAACTTTCCTTGTTAATGTAATCTAAAAAGATGTCCAAGTTAGTAGATTCGCCTCATTTCTAAAGTAGTTTCTTGAGAAAACAAACCTAAATTGCCAAACTTTGTACTGTGTGAAATGAGCTAATTCGGTTCTAGGAAACAGTTTACTTTCTACGAAGATGGTTGAGTTTAGCACGTTCAGCCTTTGCTTGTTAATGTGTTCTAAAAAGATGTCCAAGTTAGTCGATTTGCCTCATTGGTAAAGTAGTTTGTTGAGAAAACAAACATCTTCATTGCCAAACATTGTACTGTGTGAAAAAAGCTAATTTAGTTCTAGAATTCATTTGCTTTCCTACAAAGGAGGTTGAGTGCAGCCAGTTCAAACTTTCCTTGTTAATGTAATCTAAAAAGATGCACAAATTAGTAGATTGGCCTCATTTCTAAAGTAGTTTGTTTACAAAACAAACATCTTCATTGCCGAACACTATACTATGTGAAATGAGCTAGTTCAGTTCTAGGAATCACTTACTTTCCTAGGAAGAAGGTTGAGTGCAGCAAGTTCAAACTTTCCTCGTTTGTGTAATCTAACAAGCTGTACAAGTTAGTGGATTCGTGTCATTTCTAAAGTGGTTTCTTTAGAAAACAAACATCTTCAGTACTGAGCACTGTACTGTGTGAAATAAGTTAATTCGCTTCTAGGAATCAGTTTAATTTCCACGAAGATGGTTGAGTGCAGCAAGTTAAAACTTTCCTTGTTAATGTAATCTAAAAAGATGGCCAAGGTAGTATTTCGCCTCATTTGTAAAGTATTTTGTTGAGAAAACAAACATCTTCATTGCCAAACATTGTACTGCGTGAAATAAGCTCATTCGGTTCTAGGAATCAGTTGCTTTCCTACAAAGAAGGTTGAGTGCAGCAAGTTCAAACTTTCCTTGTTAATGTAATCTGAAAAGTTGCACAACTTAGTAGATTGGCCTCATTTCTAAAGTAGTTTGTTTACAAAACAAACATCTTCATTACCGAACACTATACTATGTGAAATGAGGTAGTTCGGTTCTAGGAATCACTTGCTTTCCTACAAGAAGGTTGAGTGCAGCAAGTTCAAACTTTCCTTGTTAATGTAATCTACAAAGATGGCCAAGTTAGAAGATTCGCCTCATTTGTAACGTAGTTTCTTGAGAAAACAAACCTAAATTGCCAAACTTTGTACTGTGTGAAATGAGCTAATTCGGTTCTAGGAAACATTTTAGTTTCTACGAAGATGGTTGAGTTTAGCACGTTCAACCTTTGCTTGTTAATGTGCTCTAAAAAGATGTCCAAGTTAGTAGATTTGCCCCATTGGTAAAGTAGTTTGTTGAGAAAACAAACATCTTCATTGCCAAACATTGTACTGTGTGAAAAAAGCTAATTTAGTTCTAGAATTCATTTGCTTTCCTACAAAGAAGGTTGAGTGCAGCCAGTTCAAACTTTCCTTGTTAATGTAATCTAAAAAGATGCACAAATTAGTAGATTGGCCTCATTTCTAAAGTAGTTTGTTTAAAAAACAAACATCTTCATTGCCGAACACTATACTATGTGAAATGAGCTAGTTCGGTTCTAGGAATCACTTACTTTCCTAGGAAGAAGGTTGAGTGCAGCAAGTTCAAACTTTCCTCGTTTGTGTAATCTAACAAGCTGTACAAGTTAGTGGATTCTTGTCATTTCTAAAGTGGTTTTTTAGAAAACAAACATCTTCAGTACTGAGCACTGTACTGTGTGAAATAAGTTAATTCGCTTCTAGGAATCAGTTTAATTTCCACGAAGATGGTTGAGTGCAGCAAGTTAAAACTTTCCTTGTTAATGTAATCTAAAAAGATGGCCAAGGTAGTATTTTGCCTCATTTGTAAAGTATTTTGTTGAGAAAACAAACATCTTCATTGCCAAACATTGTACTGCGTGAAATAAGCTCATTCGGATCTAGGAATCATTTGCTTTCCTACAAAGAAGGTTGAGTGCAGCAAGTTCAAACTTTCCTTGTTAATGTAATCTGAAAAGTTGCACAACTTAGTAGATTGGCCTCATTTCTAAAGTAGTTTGTTTACAAAACAAACATCTTCATTACCGAACACTATACTATGTGAAATGAGGTAGTTCGGTTCTAGGAATCACTTGCTTTCCTACGAAGAAGGTTGAGTGCAGCAAGTTCAAACTTTCCTTGTTAATGTAATCTAAAAAGATGGCCAAGTTAGAAGATTAGCCTCATTTGTGAAGCACTTTGTTGAGAAAACAAACGACTTCATTGCCGAACATTGGACTGTGTGAAATAAGCTCATTCGGTTCTAGGAATCACTTGCTTTCGTACAAAGAAGGTTGAGTGCATCAAGTTCAAACTTTCATTGTTAATGTAATCTGAAAAGATGCACAACTTAGTAGATTGGCCTCATTTCTAAAGTAGTTTGTTTAGAAAACAAACATCTTCATTACCGAACACTGTACTATGTGAAGTAAGCTAGTTCCGTTCTAGGAATCACTTGCTTTCCTATGAAGAAGGTTGAGTGCAACAAGTTCAAACTTTCCTAGTTTGTGTAATCTAACAAGATGTACAAGTTAGTGGATTCGCCTCATTTCTAAAGTAGTTTCTTTAGAAAAGAAACATCTTCAGTAATTTAACACTGTACTGTGTGAAATACGTGAATTCGCTTCTAGGAATCAGTTTAATTTCTACAAAGATGGTTGAGTTTAGCAAGTTCAAACTTTCCTTGTTAATGTAATCTAAAAAGATGGCCAACTTAGTATTTCGCCTCATTTGTAAAGTATTTTGTTGAGAAAACAAACATCTTCATTGCCAAGCATTATACTGTGTGAAATAAGCTCATTCGGATCTAGGAATCCTTTGCATTCCTACAAAGGTTGAGTGCAGCAAGTTCAAACTTTCCTTGTGAATGTAATCTGAAAAGTTGCACAACTTAGTAGATTGGCCTCATTTCGAAAGTAGTTTGTTTACAAAACAAACATCTTCATTACCGAACACTATACTATGTGAAATTAGGTAGTTCGGTTCTAGGAATCACTTGCTTTCCTACGAAGAAGGTTGAGTGCAGTAAGTTCAAACTTTCCTTGTTAATGTAATCTAAAAAGATGGCCAAGATAGAAGATTCGCCTCATTTCTAAAGTACTTTCTTGAGAAAACAAACATCTTCATTTCAACAATGGACTGTGTGAAATAAGCTCATTCGGTTTTTTAGGAATCAGTTGCTTTCCTACAAAGAAGGTTGAGTGCAGCAAGTTCAAACTTTCCTTGTTAATGTAATCTAAAAAGATGCACAAATTAGTAGATTGGCCTCATTTCTAAAGTAGTTTGTTTAGAAAACAAACATCTTCATTAAGAACACTGTACTATGTGAAATAAGCTAGTTCCGTTGTAGGAATCACTTGCTTTCCTACGAAGAAGGTTGAGTGCAGCAAGGTCAAACTTTCCTAGTTTGTGTAATCTAACAAGATGTACAAGTTTGTGGATTCGCCTCATTTCTAAAGTAGTTTCTTTAGAAAAGAAACATCTTCAGTACCGAACACTGTACTGTGTGAAATAAGTGAATTGGCTTCTAGGAATCAGTTTAATTTCTACGAAGATGGTTGAGTGCAGCAAGTTCAAACTTTCTTTGTTAATGTAATCTAAAAAGATGGCCAAGTCAGTAGATTCACCTCATTTGTAAAGTAGTTTGTTGAGAAATCAAACATCTTCATTGCCAAACAGTGTACTGTGTGAAATAAGCTCATTCGGTTCTAGGAATCAGTTGCTTTCCTATAAAGAAGGTTGAGTGCAGCAAGTTCAAACTTTCCTTGTTAATGTAATCTGAGAAGATGCACAACTTAGTGGATTCGCCTCATTTCTAAAGTAGTTTATTTAGAAAACAAACATCTTCATTACCGAACACTATACTATGTGAAACGAGCTAGTTCGGTTCTAGGAATCACTTGCTTTCCTACGAAGAAGGTTGAGTGCAGCAAGTTCAAACTTTCCTCGTTTGTGTAATCTAACAAGATGTACAAGTTAGTGGATTCGCCTCATTTCTAAAGTAGTTTCTTTAGAGAAAGGAAACATCTTCAGTACCGAACACTGTACTGTGTGAAATAAGTGAATTCGCTTGTAGGAATCAGTTTAATTTCTACGAAGAAGGTTGAGTGCAGCAAGTTCAAACTTTCCTTGTTAATGTAATCTAAAAAGATGGCCAAGTTAGTGGATTCGCCTCATTTTTAAAGTAGTTTGTTGAGAAAATTAACATCTTTATTGCCGAACATTGTACTGTGTGAAATAAGCTCATTCGGTTCTAGGAATCACTTGCTTTCCAAAAAAGAAGGTTGAGTGCAGCAAGTTCAAACTTTCCTTGTTAATGTAATCTGAAAAGTTGCACAACTTAGTAGATTGGCCTCATTGCTAAAGTAGTTTCTTTAGAAAAGAAACATCTTCAGTACCGAACACTGTAGTGTGTGAAATGAGTTAATTCGCTTCTAGGAATCAGTTTAATTTCTAAGAATATGGTTGAGTGCAGCAAGTTCAAACTTTCCTAGTTTGTGTAATCTAACAAGATGTACAAGTTAGTGCATTCGCGTCATTTCTAAATTAGTTTCTTTAGAAAACAAGCATCTTCAGTACCGAACACTGTACTGTGTGAAATAAGTTAATTCGGTTCTAGGAATCAGTTTTCTTTCTACGAAGATGGTTTAGTTCAGCAAGTTCAAACTTTCCTTGTTAATGTAATCTAAAAAGATGTCCAAGTTAGTAGATTCGCCTCATTTCTAAAGTAGTTTCTTGAGAAAACAACCCTAAATTGCCAAACTTTGTACTGTGTGAAATGAGCTAATTCGGTTCAAGGAATCAGTTTACTTTCTACGAAGATGGTTGAGTTTAGCACACTCAACCTTTGCTTGTTAATGTGCTCTAAACAAGATGTCCAAGTCAGTAGATTTGCCTCATTGGTAAAGTAGTTTGTTGAGAAAACAAACATCTTCATTGCCAAACATTGTACTGTGTGAAAAAAGCCAATTTAGTTCTAGAATTCATTTGCTTTCCTACAAAGAAGGTTGAGTGCAGCCAGTTCAAACTTCCTAGTTTCTTAATGTAAGATGCACAAATTAGTAGATTGGCCTCATTTCTAAAGTAGTTCGTTTACAAAACAAACATCTTCATTGCCTAACACTATACTATGTGAAATGAGCTAGTTCGGTTCTAGGAATCACTTACTTTCCTAGGAAGAAGGTTGAGTGCAGCAAGTTCAAACTTTCCTCGTTTGTGTAATCTAGCAAGCTGTACAAGTTAGTGGATTAGTGTCGTTTCTAAAGTGGTTTCTTTAGAAAACAAACATCTTCAGTACTGAGCACTGTACTGTGTGAAATAAGTTAATTCGGTTCTAGGAATCAGTTTCCTTTCTACGAAGATGGTTGAGTTTAGCAAGTTCAAACTTTCCTTGTTAATGTAATCTAAAAAGATGGTCAAGTTAGTAGATTCGCCTCATTTCTAAAGTAGTTTCTTTAGAAAACAAACCTAAATTGAAAATCTTTGTACTGTGTGAAATGAGCTAATTCGGTTCTAGGAATCAGTTCACTTTCTACGAAGATGGTTGAGTTTAGCAAGTTCAAACTTTCCTTGTTAATGTGCTCTAAAAAGATGTCCAAGTTAGTAGATTTGCCTAATTGGTAATGTAGTTTGTTGAGAAAACTAACATCTTCATTGCCAAACATTGTACTTTGTAAAGAAAGCTAATTTAGTTCTAGAATTCAGTTGCTTTCCTACAAAGAAGGTTGAGTGCAGCCAGTTCAAACTTTCCTTGTTAATGTAATCTAAAAAGATGCACAACTTAGTAGATTGGCCTCATTTCTAAAGTAGTTTGTTTAGAAAACAAACATCTTCATTACCAAATATTGTACTACGTGAAATAAGCTAGTTCCGTTCTAGGAATCACTTGCTTTCCTAGGAAGAAGGTTGACTGCAGCAAGTTCAAACGTTCCTAGTTTGTGTAATCTAACAAGATGTAGAAGTTAGTGGATTAGCCTCATTTCTAAAGTAGTTTCTTTAGAAAAGAAACATCTTCAGTAATTAAATACTGTACTGTGTGAAATAAGTGAATTCACTTCTAGGAATCAGTTTAATTTCTACGAAGATGGTTGAGTGCAGCAAGTTCAAACTTTCCTTGTTAACGTAATCTAAACAGATGGCCAAGTTAGTAGATTCACCTCATTTGTAAAGTAGTTTGGTGAGAAAACAAACATCTTTATTAGAAAAATTGTACTGTGTGAAATAAGCTCATTCAGTATTAGGAATCAGTTGCTTTCCTATAAAGAAGGTTGAGTGCAGCAAGTTCAAACTTTCATTGTTAATGTAATATGAAAAGATGCACAACTTAGTAGATTGGCCTCATTTCTATTGTAGTTTGTTTACAAAACAAATATCTTCCTTACCGAACACTATACTATGTGAAATGAGCTAGTTCCGTTCTAGGAATCACTTGCTTTCCTACGAAGAAGGTTGAGTGCAGCAAGTTCAAACTTTCCTCGTTTGTGTAATTTAACAACATGTACAATTTAGTGGATTCGCGTCGTTTCTAAAGTGGTTTCTTTGGAAAACAAACATCTTCAGTACTGAGCACTGTACTGTGTGAAACAAGTTAATTCAGTTCTAGGAATCAGTTTCCTTTCTATGAAGATGGTTGAGTTTAGCCAGTTCAAACTTTCCTTGTTAATGTAATCGAAAAAGATGGCCAAGTTAGTAGATTCGCCTCATTTCTAAAGTAGTTTCTTTAGAAAACAAACCTAAATTGAAAAACTATGTACTGTGTGAAATGAGCTAATTCGGTTCTAGGAATCAGTTTACTTTCTACGAAGTTGGTTGAGTTTAGCAAATTCAAACTTTCCTTGTTAATGTGCTCTAAAAAGATGTCCAAATTAGTAGATTTGCCTCATTGGTAAAGTAGTTTGTTGAGAAAACAAACATCTTCATTGACAAACATTGTACTTTGTAAAGAAAGCTAATTTAGTTCTAGAATTCAGTTGCTTTCCTACAAAGAAGGTTGAGTGCAGCCAGTTCACACTTTCCTTGTTAATGTAATCTAAAAAGATGGCCAAGTTAGAAGATTCGCCTCATTTGTAAAGTACTTTGTTGAGAAAACAAACATCTTCATTGCCGAACATTGTACTGTGTGAAATAAGCTCATTTGGTTCTAGGCATCAGTTGCTTTCCTACAAAGAAGTTGAGTGCAGCAAGTTCAAACTTTCCTTGTTAATGTAATGTAAAAAGATGCACAACTTAGTAGATTGGCCTCATTTCTAAAGTAGTTTGTTTAGAAAACAAACATCTTCACTAGTGAACACTGGACTTTGTGAAATAAGCTAGTTCCGTTCTAGGAATCACTTGCTTTCCTACGAAGAAGGTTGAGTGCAGCAAGTTCAAGCTTTCCTAGTTTGTGTAATCTAACAAGATGTACAAGTTAGTGGTTTCGCCTCATTTCTAAAGTAGTTTCTTTAGAAAAGAAACATCTTCAGTACCGAACACTGTACTGTGTGAAATAAGTGAATTCGCTTCTAGGAATCAGTTTAATTTCTACGAAGATGGTTGAGTGCAGCAAGTTCAAACTTTCCTTGTTAATGAAATCTAAAAAGATGGCCAAGTTAGTAGATGCTCCTCATTTGTAAAGTAGTTTGTTGAGAAAACAAACATCTTCATTGCCAAATATTGTACTGTGTGAAATAAGCTCATTCAGTATTAGGAATCAGTTGCTTTCCTATAAAGAAGGTTGAGTGCAGCAAGTTCAAACTTTCCTTGTTAATGTAATCTGAAAAGATGCACAACTTATTAGGTTGGCCTCATTTCTAAAGTAGTTTGTTTACAAAACAAACATCTTCATTACCGAACACTATACTATGTGAAATGAGCTAGTTCGGTTCTAGGAATTACTTGCTTTCCTAAGAAGAAGGTTGAGTGCAGCAAGTTTAAACTTTCCTAGTTTGTGTAATCTAACCAGATATACACGTTAGTGCATTCGCCTCATTTCTAAATTAGTTTCTTTAGGAAAGAAACATCTTTAGTACTGAACTCTGTACTGTGTGAAATAAGCTAAATCGGTTCTGGGAATCAGTTTAATTTCTACAAAGATGGTTGAGTGCAGCAAGTTCAAACTTTCCTTCTTAATGTAATCTAAAAAGATGCACAACTTAGTAGATTGGCCTCATTTCTAAAGCAGTTTGTTTACAAAACAAACATCTTCATTACCGATGACTATACAATGTGAAATGAGCTAGTTCGGTTCTAGGAATCACTTCCTATCCTACGAAGAAGGATGAGTGCAGCTAATTCAAACTTTCCTCGTTTGTGTAATCTAACAAGATGTACAAGTTAGTGGATTCGCGTCGTTTCTAAAGTGGTTTCTTTAGAAAACAAACATCTTCAATACTGAACACTGTACTGTGTGAAATAAGTGAATTCGTTTCTAGGAATCAGATTCCTTTCTACGAAGATGGTTGAGTGCAGCAAGTTCAAACTTTCCTTGTTAAGGTAATCTAAAAAGATGGCCAAGTTAGTAGATTGGCCTCATTTGTAAAATAGTTTGTCGAGAAAACAAACATCTTCATTGCCGAACATTGTACTGTGTGAAATAAGCTCATTTGGTTCTAGGAATCAGTTGCTTTCCTACAGAGAAGGTTGAGTGCAGCAAGTTCAAACTTGACTTGTTAATGTAATCTAAAAAGGTGGCCAAGTTAGTAGATTGGCCTCATTTGTAAAGTAGTTTGTTGAGAAAACAAACATCTTCATTGCCGAACATTGTACTGTGTGAACAAAGCTAATTTAGTTCTAGAATTCAGTTGTTTTCCTACAAAGAAGGTTGAGTGCAGCCAGTTCAAACTTTTCTTGTTAATGTAACCTAAAAAGATGCACAACTTAGTAGATTGTCCTCATTTCTAAAGTAGTTTCTTTAGAAAAGAAACATCTTCAGTACCGAACACTGTACTGTGTGAAATAGTTAATTCGCTTCTAGGAATCAGTTTAATTTCTAGGAAGAAGGTTGAGTGCAGCAAGTTCAATCTCTCCTAGTTTGTGTAATCTAACAAGATGTACAAGTTAGTGCATTCGCCTTATGTCTAAAGTAGTACCTTTAGAAAAGAAACATCTTCAGTTCCGAACACTGTACTGTGTGAAAAAAGTGAATTCGCATGAAGGAATCAGTTTAATTTCTACGAAAATGGTTGAGTGCAGCAAGGTCAACCTTTCCTTGTTAATGTAATCTAAAAAGATGCACAACTTAGTAGATTGGCCTCATTTCTAAAGTAGTTTGTTTACAAAACAATCATCTTCATTACCGAACACTATACTATGTGAAATGAGCTAGTTCGGTTCTAGGAATCACTTGCTTTCCTACGAAGAAAGTTGAGTGCAGCAAGTTCAAACTCTCCTAGTTTGTGTAATCTAAAAAGATGTACAAGTTAGTGGATTCGCATCGTTTCTAAAGTGGTTTCTTTAGAAAACAAACAACTTCCATACTGAACACTGTACTGTGTGAAATAAGTTAATTCGGTTCTAGGAATCAGTTTCCTTTCTACGAAGATGGTTGAATGCAGCAAGTTCAACCTTTCCTTGTTAATGTAATCTAAAAACATGGCCAAGTTAGCAGAGTCACATCATTTGTAAAATAGTTTGTTGAGAAAATTAACATCTTTATTGCCGTACATTGTACTGTGTGAAATAAGCTCATTCGGTTCTAGGAATCACTTGCTTTCCTACAAAAATGTTGAGTGTAGCAAGTTCAAACTTTCCTTGTTAATGTAATCTAAAAAGATGCACAACTTAGTAGATTGGCCTCATTTCTAAAGTAGTTTCTTTAGAAAAGAAACATCTTCAGTACCGAACACTGTACAGTGTGAAATAAGTTAATTCGCTTCTAGGAATCAGTTTAATTTCTACGAAAAAGGTTGAGTGCAGCAAGTTCAAACTTTCCTTGTTAATGTAATCTAAAAAGATGGCCAAGTTAGAAGATTGGCCTCATTTGTAAAGTACTTGGTTGAGAAAACAAACATCTTCATTGCCGAACATTGTACTATGTGAAATAAGCTCATTCGGTTCTAGAAATCAGTTGCTTTCCTACAAAGAAGGTTGATTGCAGCAAGATCAAACTTTCCTTCTTAATGTAATCTAAAAAGATGCATAACTTAGTAGATTGGCCTCATTTCTAAAGTAGTTTGTTTAGAAAACAAACATCTTCATTTTTGCACACTGTACTATGTGAAATAAGCTAATTCCGTTCTAGGAATCACTTGTTTTCCTACGAAGAAGGTTGAGTGCAGCAAGTTCAAACATTCCTAGTTTGTGTAATCCAACAAGATGTACAAGTTCGTGGATTTGCCTCATTTCTAAAGTAGTTTCTTTAGAAAAGAAACATCTTCAGTACCGAACACTGTACTGTGTGAAATAAGTGATTTCGCTTCTAGGAAACAGTTTAATTTCTACGAAGATGGTTGAGTGCAGCAAGATCAAACTTTCCTTGTTAATATAATCTGAAAAGATGGCCATGTTAGTAGATTCCCCTCATTTGTAAAGTAGTTTGTTGAGAAAACAAACATCTTCATCGCCAAACATTATACTGTGTGAAATAGGCTCATTCGGTTATAGGAATCAGTTGCTTTCCTATAAAGAAGGTTGAGTGCAGCAAGTTCAAACTTCCATTGTTAATGTAATCTGAAAAGATGCACAACTTATTAGGTTGGCCTCATTTCTAAAGTAGTTTGTTTACAAAACAAACATCTTCATTACCGAACACTATACTATGTGAAATGAGCTAGTTCGGTTCTAGGAATCACTTGCTTTCCTACGAAGAAGGTTGAGTGCAGCAAGTTCAAACTTTCCTAGTTTGTGTAATCTAACCAGATATACACGTTAGTGCATTCGCCTCATTTCTAAATTAGTTTCTTTAGAAAAGAAACATCTTCAGTACTGAACTCTGTACTGTGTGAAATAAGCTAAATCGGTTCTAGGAATCAGTTTAATTTCTACAAAGATGGTTGAGTGCAGCAAGTTCAAACTTTCCTTGTTAATGTAATCTAAAAAGATGCACAACTTAGTAGATTGGCCTCATTTCTAAAGTAGTTTGTTTACAAAACAAACATCTTCATTTCCGATGACTATACAATGTGAAATGAGCTAGTTCGGTTCTAGGAATCACTTCCTTTACTACGAAGCACGATGAGTGCAGCCAATTCAAACTTTCCTCGTTTGTGTAATCTAACAAGATGTACAAGTTAGTGGATTCGCGTCATTTCTAAATTAGTTTCTTTAGAAAACAAACATCTTCAGTACCGAACACGGTTCTGTTTGAAATAAGTTAATTCAGTGCTAGGAATCAGTTTCCTTTCCACGAAGATGGTAGAATTTAGCAAGTTCAAACTTTCCTTATTAATGTAATCTAAAAAGATGTCCAAGTTTGTAGATTCGCCTAATTTCTAAAGTAGTTTCTTTAGAAAACAAACCTAAATTGCCAAACCTTGTACTGTGTGAAATGAACTAATTCGGTTCTAGGAATCAGTTTACTTTCTACGAAGATGGTTGAGTTTACCAAGTTCAAACTTTCCTTGTTAATGTGCTCTAAAAAGATATCCAAGTTAGTAGATTTGCCTCATTGGTTAAGTAGTTTGTTGAGAAAACAAACATCTTCATTGCCGATCATTGTACTGTGTGAAAAAAGCTAATTTAGTTCTAGAGTTCACTTGCTTTCCAACAAAGAAGGTTGAGTGCAGCCAGTTCAAACTTTCCTTGTTAATGTAATCTAAAAAGATGCACAACGTAGTAGATTGGCCTCATTTCTAAAGTAGTTTCTTTAGAAAAGAAACATCTTCATTACCGAACACTGTACAGTATGAAATAAGTTAATTCGCTTCTAGGAATCAGTTTAATTTCTACGAAAAAGGTTGAGTGCAGCAAGTTCAAACTTTCCTTGTTAATGTAATCTAAAAAGATGGCCAAGTTAGAAGATTGACCTCATTTGTAAAGTACTTTGTTGAGAAAACAAACATCTTCATTGCCGAACATTGTACTGTGTGAAATAAGCTCATTCGGTTCTACAAATCAGTTGCTTTCCTACAAAGAAGGTTGAGTGCAGCAAGTTCAAAATTTCCTTGTTAATGTAATCTAAAAAGATGCACAACTTAGTAGATTGGCCTCATTTCTAAAGTAGTTTGTTTAGAAAACAAACATCTTCATTACCGAACACTGTACTATGTGAAATAAGCTAGTTCCGGTCTAGGAATCGCTTGCTTTCCTAGGAAGAAGGTTGAGTGCAGCAAGTTCAAACTTTCCTAGTTTGTGTAAGCAAACAAGATGTACAAGTTAGTGGATTCGCCTCATTTCTAAAGTAGTTTCTTTAGAAAAGAAACATCTTCAGTACCGAACACTGTACTGTGTTAAATAAGTTAACTCGCTTCTAGGAATCAGTTTAATTTCTACGAAGAAGGTTGATTGCAGCAAGTTCAAACTTTCCTTGTTAATGTAATCTAAAAAGATGGCCAAGTTATAAGATTCGCCTCATTTGTAAAGTACTTTGTTAAGAAAACAAACATCTTCATTGCCGAACACTGTACTGTGTGAAATAAGCTCATTCGGTTCTAGGAATCAGTGGCTTTCCTACAAAGAAGGTTGGGTGTAGCAAGTTCAAACTTTCCTTGTTAATGTAATCTAAAGAGATGCACAACTTAGTAGATTGCCCTCATTTCTAAAGTAGTTTGTTTAGAAAACAAACATCTTCATTACCGAACACTGTACTATGTGAAATAAGCTAGTTCCGTTCTAGGAATCACTTGCTTTCCTACGAAGAAGGTTGAGTGCAGCAAGTTCAAACTTTCCTAGTTTGTGTAAGCCAACCAGATGTACAAGTTAGTGAATTCGCCTCATTTCTAAAGTAGTTTCTTTAGAAAAGAAACATCTGCAGTACCGAACACTGTACTGTGTGAAATAAGTGAATTCGCTTCTAGGAAACAGTTTAATTTCTATGAAGATGGTTGAGTGCAGCAAGATCAAACTTTCCTTGTTAATGTAATCTGAAAAGATGGCCATGTTAGTAGATTCCCCTCATTTGTAAAGTAGTTTGTTGAGAAAACAAACATCTTCATCGCCAAACATTATACTGTGTGAAATAAGCTCATTCAGTTCTAGGAATCAGTTGCTTTCCTATAAAGAAGGTTGAGTGCAGCAAGTTCAAACTTCCCTTGTTAATGTAATCTGAAAAGATGCACAATTTAGTAGGTTGGCCTCATTTCTAAAGTAGTTTGTTTACAAAACAAACATCTTCATTACCGAACACTATACTATGTGAAATGAGCTAGTTCGGTTCTAGGAATTACTTGCTTTCCTACGAAGAAGGTTGAGTGCAGCAAGTTCAAACTTTCCTAGTTTGTCTAATCTAACAAGATGTACAAGTTAGTGGATTCGCCTCATTTCTAAAGTAGTTTCTTTAGAAAAGAAACATCTTCAGTACCGAACACTGTACTGTGTGAAATAAGCTCATTCGGTTCTAGGAATCAGTTGCTTTCCTACAAAGAAGGTTGAGTGCAGGAAGTTCAAACTTTCCTTGTTAATGTAATCTGAAAAGTTGCACAACTTAGTAGATTGGTCTCATTTCTAAAGTAGTTTGTTTACAAAACAAACATCTTCATTACCGAACACTATACTATGTGAAATGAGCTAGATCGTTTCTAGGAATCACTTGCTTTCGTAGGAAGAAGGTTGAGTGCAGCAAGTTCAAACTTTCCTCGTTTGTGTAATCTAACAAGATGTACCCGTTAGTGGATTCGCGTCATTTCTAAAGTGGTTTCTTTAGAAAACAAACATCTTCAGTACTGAGCACTGTACTGTGTGAAATAAGTTAATTCTTTTCTAGGAATCAGTTTCCTTTCTACGAAGATGGTTGAGTGCAGCAAGTTCAAACTTTCCTTGTTAATGTAATGTAAAAAGATGCACAACTTAGTAGATTGGCCTCATTTCTAAAGTAGTTTCTTTAAGAAAAGACAAACATCTTCAGTGCAGCAAGTTCAAACATTGTACATGTGTGAAATAAGCCTCATTTCTAATCTTTAGAAAAGAAACATCTTCAGAGGAATCAGTGTGTTTAATTCGAGGAATCTACGAAAAATGTTGAGTGCAGCAAGTTCAAACTTTCCTTGTTAATGTAATCTAAAAAGATGGCCAAGTTAGCAGATTCGCCTCATTTGTAAAGTATTTTGTTGAGAAAACAAACATCTTCACTGTCAAACAGTGTACTGTGTGAAATAAGCTCATTCGGTTCTAGGAATCAGTTGCTTTACTACAAGGAAGGTTGAGTGCAGCAAGTTCAAACTTTCCTTGTTAATGTAATCTAAAAAGATGCACAACTTAGTAGATTGGTCTCATTTCTAAAGTAGTTTCTTTAGAAAATAAACATCTTCATTACCGAACATGGTACTATGTGAAATAACCTAGTTCCGTTCTAGGAATCCCTTGCTTTACTACGAAGAAGGTTGAGTGCAGCAAGTTCAAACTTTCCTAGTTTGTGCAATCTTACAAGATGTACAAGATAGTGGTTTCGAGTCGTTTCTAAAGTGGTTTCTTTAGAAAACAAACATTTTCAGTACTGAGCACTGGACTGTGTGAAATAAGTTAATTCGGTTCTAGGAATCAGTTTCCTTTCTACGAAGATGGTTGAGTGCAGCTAGTTCAAACTTTCCTTGTTAATGTAATCTAAAAAGATGGCCAAATTAGCAGATTCACCTCATTTGTAAGGTAGTTTGTTGAGAAAATTAACATCTTTATTGCCGAACATTGTACTGTGTGAAATAAGCTCATTCAGTTCTAGGAATCACTTGCTTTCCTACAAAGAAGGTTGAGTGCAGCAAGTTCAAACTTTCCTTGTTAATGGAATCTAAAAAGATGCACAACTTAGTAGATTGGCCTCATTTCTAAAGTAGTTTCTTTAGAAAAGAAACATCTTCAGTACCGAACAGTGTACTGTGTGAAATGAGTTAATTCGCTTCTAGGAATCAGATAAATTTCTAAGAAGATAGTTGAGTGCAGCAAGTTCAAACTTTCCTAGTTTGTGTAATCTAACAAGATGTACAAGTTAGTGGATTCACATCATTTCTAAATTAGTTTCTTTAGTAAACAAACATCTTCAGTACCGAACACTGTATTGTGTGAAATAAGTTAATTCGGTTCTAGGAATCAGTTTCCTTTCTACGAAGATGGTTGAGTTTAGCAAATTCAAACTTGCCTTGTTAATATAATCTAAAAAGATGTCCAAGTTAGTAGATTCTCCTCATTTCTAAAGTAGTTTCTTTAGAAAACAAACCTAAATTGCCAAACTTTGTACTGTGTGAAATGAGCTAATTCGGTTCTAGATATCAGTTTCCTTTCTACGAAGATGGTTGAGTTTAGCAAGTTCAAACTTTCTTTGTTAGTGTGCTCTAAAAAGATGTCCAAGTTAGTAGATTTGTCTCATTGGTAAAGTAGTTTCTTGAGAACACAAACATCTTCATTGCCGAACATTGTACTGTGTGAAAAAAGCTAATTTGGTTCTAGAATTCAGTTGCTTTCCTACAAATAAGGTTGAGTGCAGCCAGTTCATACTTTCCTTGTTAATGTAATCTAAAAAGATGCACAACGTAGTAGATCGGCCTCATTTCTAAAGTATTTTCTTTAGAAAATAAACATCTTCAGTACCGAACACTGTACTGTGTGAAATAAGTTAATTCGCTTCCAGGAATCAGTTTAATTTCGACGAAGAAGGTTGAGTGCAGCAACTTGAAACTTTCCTTGTTAATGTAATCTAAAAAGATGGCCAAGTTAGAAGATTCGCCTCATTTGTAAAGTACTTTGTTGAGAAAACAAACATCTTCATTGCTGAACACTATACTATGTGAAATGAGCTAGTTCCGTTCTAGGAATCACTTGCTTTCCTACGAAGAAGGTTGAGTGCAGCAAGTTCAAACTTTCCTTGTTAATGTAATCTAAAAAGATGCACAACTTAGTAGATTGGCCTCATTTCTAAAGTAGTTTGTTTACAAAACAAACATCTTCATTACCGAACACTATACTATGTGAAATGAGGTAGTTCGGTTCTAGTAATCACTTGCTTTCCTACGAAGAAGGTTGAGTGCAGCAAGTTCAAACTTTTCTCGTTTGTGTAATCTAACAAGAAGTACAAGTTAGTGGATTCGCATCGTTTCTAAAGTGGTTTGTTTAGAATACAAACATCTTCAGTACTGAACACTGTACTGTGTGAAATAAGTTAATTCGGTTCTAGGAATCAGTTTCCATTCTACGAAGATGGTTGAGTGCAGCAAGATCAAACTTCCCTTGTTAATGTAATCTAAAAAGATGGCCAAGTTAGTAGATTCGCCTCATTTGTAAAGTAGTTTGTTGAGAAAACAAACATCTTCATTGCCAAACATTGTACTGTGTGAAATAAGCTCATTCGGTTCTAGGAATCAGTTGCTTTCCTACAAAGAATGTTGAGTCCAACAAGTTCAAACTTTCTTTGTTAATGTAACCTGAAACGTTGCACAACTTAGTATATTTGCCTCATTTCTAAAGTAGTTTCTTTACAAAACAAACATCTTCATTACCGAACGCTATACTATGTGAAATGAGCTAGTTCGGTTCTAGGAATCACTTGCTTTCCTACGAAGAAGGTTGAGTGCAGCAAGTTCAAACTTTACTCGTTTGTGTAATGTAACAAGATTTAAAAGTTAATGGATTCACGTCATTTCTTAAGTGGTTTCCTTATAAAAAAATCTTCAGTAGTGAACACTGTCCTGTGTGAAATAAGTTAATTCGCTTCTAGGAATCAGTTTAATTTCTATGAAGATGGTTGAGTGCAGCAAGTTCAAACTTTCCTTGTTAATGTAATCTAAAAAGATGGCCAAGTTAGTAGATTCGCCTCATTTGTAAAGTCGTTTGTTAAAACACAAACATCTTCATTGCCAAACATTGTACTGTGTGAAATATGCTCATTCAGTTCTAGGAATCAGTTGCTTTCCTATAAAGAAGGTTGAGTGCAGCAAGTTCAAACTTTCCTTGTTAATGTAATCTGAAAAGATGCAGAACTTAGTAGATTGGCCTCATTTCTAAGGTAGTTTGTTTACAAAACAAACATCTTCATTACTGAACACAATACTTTGTGAAATGAGCTAGTTCAGTTCTAGGAATCACTTGCTTTCCTACGAAGAAGGTTGAGTGCAGCAAGTTCAAACTTTCCTCCTTTGTGTAATCTAACAAGATTTACAAGTTAGTGCATTCGAGTCATTTCTAAAGTGGTTTCCTTATAAAACAAACATCTTCAGTACTGAACACTGTACTGTGTGAAATAAGGTAAATTGGTTCTAGGAATCAGTTTAATTTCTACGAAGATAGTTGAGTGCAGCAAGTTCAAACTTTCCTTGTTAATGTAATCTAAAAAGATGCAGAACTTAGTAGATTGGCCTCATTTCTAAAGTAGTTTGTTTACAAAACAAACATCTTCATTACCGAACACTATACTATGTGAAATGAGGTAGTTCCGTTCTAGGAATCACTTGCTTTCCTACGAAGAAGGATGAGTGCAGCAAGTTCAACCTTTCCTCGTTTGTGTAATCTAACAAGATGTACAAGTTAGTGGATTCGCGTCGTTTCTAAAGTGGTTTCTTTAGAAAACAAACATCTTCAGTACTGAACACTGTACTGTGTGAAAGAAGTTAATTCGGTTCTAGGAATCAGTTTAATTTCTACGAAGATGGTTGAGTGCAGCCAGTTCAAACTTTCCTTCTTAATGTAATCTAAAAAGATGGCCAAGTTAGTAGAGTCACCTCATTTGTAAAATAGTTTCTTGAGGAAACAAACATCTTCATTTTTAACACTGTACTGTGAAATAAGCTCATTCGGTTCTAGGAATCACTTGCTTTCCAACAAAGGTTGAGTGTAGCAAGGTCAAACTTTCCTTGTTAATGTAATCTAAAAAGATGGCCAAGTTAGTAGATTCGCCTCATTTCTAAAGTAGTTTGTTTAGAAAACAAACATCCTCATTACCGAACACTGTGCTATGTGAAATGAGCTAGTTGATTCTAGGAATCACATGCTTTCCTAAATTAGGTTGAGTGCAGAAGTTCAAACTTTCTTCGTTTGTGTAATCTAACAAGATGTACAAGTTCGTGGATTCGCCTCATTTCTAAAGTAGTTTCTTTAGACAAGAAACATCTTCAGTACGGAACACTGTACTGTGTGAAATAAGTGAATTCGCTTCTAAGAATCACTTGCTTTCCTACAAAGAAGGTTGAGTGCAGCAAGTTCAAACTTTCCTTGTTAATGTAATCTTAAAAGATGCACAACTTAGTAGATTGGCCTCATTTCTAAAGTAGTTTCTTTAGAAAAGAAACATCTTCAGTACTGAATACTATACTGTGTTAAATAAGTGAAATCGCTTCTAGGAATCAGTTTAATTTCTACGAAGATGGTTGAGTGCAGCAAGTTCAAACTGTCCTAGTTAATGTAATCTAAAAAGATGGCCAAGTTAGTAGATTCGCCTCACTTGTAAACTCGTTTGATGAGAAAATTAACATATTTATTGCCGAACATTATACTGTGTGAAATAAGCTCATTCGTTACTCAGAATCACTTGCTTTCCTACAAAGAAGGTTGAGTGCAGCAAGTTCAAACTTCCTTGTTAATGTAATCTTAAAAGATGCACAACTTAGTAGATTGGCCTCATTTCTAAAGTAGTTTCTGTAGAAAAGAAACATCTTCAGTACCGAACACTGTAGTGTGTGAAATAAGTTAATTCACTTCTAGGAATCAGTTTAATTTCTAAGAAGAAGGTTGAGTGCAGCAAGTTCAAACTTTCCTTGTTAATGTTATCTAAAAAGATGGCCATGTTAGCAGAGTCACCTCATTTGTAAAATAGTTTGTTGAGAAAACAAACATCTTTATTGCTTCTAACATTGTACTTTGTGAAATAAGCTCATTCGGTTCTAGGAATCACTTGCTTTCCTACAAAGAAGGTTGAGTCCAGCAAGTTCAAACTTTCCTTGTTAATGTTATCTAAAAAGATGCACAACTTAGTAGATTGGCCTCATTTCTAAAGTAGTTTCTTTAGAAAAGAAACATCTTCAGTAAAAACATTGTACAGTGTGAAATAATTTAATTCGCTTCTAGGAATCAGTTTAATTTCTACGAAGAAGGTTGAGTGCAGCAAGTTCAAACTTTCCTTGTTAATGTAATCTAAAAAGATGGCCAAGTTAGAAGATTCGCCTCATTTGTAACGTACTTTGTTGAGAAAACAAACATCTTCATTGCCAAACATTTTACTGTGTCAAATAAGCTCATTCGGTTCTAGGAATCAGCTTGATTTCCTACAAAAATAGGTTGAGTGCAGCAAGTTCAAACTTTCCTTGTTAATGTAATCTAAAAAGATGCACAACTTAGTAGATTGCCACATTTCTAAAGTAGTTTGTTTAGAAAACAAACATCTTCATTACCTAACACTGTACTATGTGAAATAAGCTAGTTCCGTTCTAGGAATCACTTGCTTTCCTACAAAGAAGGTTGAGTGCAGCAAGTTCAAACTTTCCTAGTTTGTGTAATCTAACAAGATGTACAAGTTAGTGGATTCGCCTCATTTCTAAAGTAGTTTCTTTAGAAAAGAAACATCTTTAGTACCTGAACACTGTACTGTGTGAAATAAGTGAATACGCTTCTAGGAATCAGTTTAATTTCTACAAAGATGGTTGAGTGCAGCAAGTTCAAACTTTCCTTGTTAATGTAATCTAAAAAGATGCCAAGTTAGTAGATTCGCCTCATTTGTAAAGTAGTTTGTTGAGAAAACAAACATCTTCATTGCCAAACATTGTACTGTGTGAAATAAGCTCATTCGGTTCTAGGAATCACTTGCATTCCTACAAAGAAGGTTGAGTGCAGCAAGTTCAAACTTTCCTTGCTAATGTAATCTAAAAAGATTACAACTTAGTAGATTAGATTGGCCTCATTTCTAAAGTAGTTTGTTTAGAAAACAAACATCTTCATTACCGAACACTATACTATGTGAAATGAGCTAGTTCGGTTCTAGGAATCACTTGCTTTTCTACAAAGAAGGTTGAGTGCAGCAATTTCAAACTTTCCTCGTTTGTGTAATCTAACAAGATTACAAGTTACTAGATTCGCATCGATTCTAAAGTGGTTTCCTTATAAAACAAACATCTTCAGTATTGAACACTGTACTGTGTGAAATAAGTTAATTCGGTTCTAGGAATCAGTTTCCTTTCTACGAAGATGGTTGAGTGCAGCAAGTTCAAACTTTCCTTGTTAATGTAATCTAAAAAGATGGCCAAGTTAGCAGAGTCATCTCATTTGTAAAGTAGTTTGTTGAGAAAATTAACATCTTTATTTTTGAACATTGTACTGTGTGAAATAAGCTCATTTGGTTCTAGGAATCACTTGCTTTCCTACAAAGAAGGTTGAGTGCAGCAAGTTCAAACTTTCTTTGTTAATGTAATCTAAAAAGATACACAACTTATTAGATTGGCCTCATTTCTAAAGTAGTTTCTTTATAAAAGAAACATCTTCAGTACCAAACACTGTACTGTGGGAAATAAGTTAATTCGCTTCTAGGAATCAGGTTAATTTCTACGAAGAAGGTTGAGTGCAGCAAGTTCAAACTTTCCTAGTTTGTGTAATCTAACAAGATGTACAAGTTAGTACAATAGCCTCATTTCTAAAGTAGTTTCTTTAGAAAAGAGACATCTTCAGTACCGAACACTGTACTGTGTGAAATAAGGTAATTCGGTTCTAGGAATCACTTTAATTTCTATGAAGATGGTTGGATACAGCAAGTTCAAACTTTCCTTGTTAATGTAATCTAAAAAGATGCACAACTTAGTAGATTGGCCTCATTTCTAAAGTAGTTTGTTTACAAAACAAACATCTTCATTACCGAACACGATACTATGAGATAATTCGGTTCTAGGAATCACTTGCTTTCCTATGAAGAAGGTTGAGTGCAGCAAGTTCAAGCTTTCCTCGTTTGTGTAATCTAACAAGGTTACAAGTTAGTGGATTCATGTTGTTTCTAAAGTGGTTTCTTTAGAAAACAAACATCTTCAGTACTGAACACTGTACTGTGTGAAATATATTAATTCGGTTCTAGGAATCAGTTTCCTTTCTACGAAGATGGTTGAGTGCAGCAAGTTCAAACTTTCCTTGTTAATGTAATCTAAAAAGATGGCCAAGTTAGCAGAGTCACCTCATTTGTAAAATAGTTTGTTGAGAAAATTAACATCTTTGTTGCCGATCATTGTACTGTGTGAAATAAGCTCATTCGGTTCTAGAAATCACTTAATTTTCTACAAAGAAGGTTGAGTGTAGCAAGTTCAAACTTTCCTTGTTAATGTAATCTAAAAGATGCACAACTTAGTAGATTGGCCTCATTTCTAAAGTAGTTCCTTTAGCAAAGAAACTTCTTCAGTACCAACACTGTACAGTGTGTGAAATAAGTTAGTTTCTCTAGAATCAGTTTAATTTCTACTGAAGAAGGTTGAGTACATCAAGTTCAAACTTTCCTTTTAATGTAATCTAAAAAGATGGCCAAGTTAGAAACTTCGCCTCATTTGTAAACTACTTTGTCGAGAAAACAAACATCTTCATTACAGAACATTGTACTGTGTGAAATAAGCTCATTCAGTTCGAGGAATCAGTTGCTTTCCTACAAAGAAGGTTGAGTGCAGCAAGTTCAAACTTTCCTTGTTAATGTAATCTAAAAGATGCACAACTTAGTAAATTGGCCTCATTTCTAAAGTAGTTTGTTTAGAAAACAAACATCTTCATTACTGAACACTGTACTATGAAATAAGCTATTTCGTTCTAGGAATCACTTGCTTTCCTACGAAGAAGGTTGAGTGCAGCAAGTTCAAACTTTCCTAGTTTGTGTAATCTAACAAGATGTACAAGTTAGTGGATTCGCCTCATTTCTAAAGTGGTTTTTAGAAAAGAAACATCTTCAGTACTCCAACATTGTACTGTGTGAAATAAGTGAATTAGTTCTAGGAATCAGTTTAATTTCTACAAAGAAGATGGTTGAGTGCAGCAAGTTCAAACTTTCTTTGTTAATGTAATGTAAAAAGACGCACAACGTAGTAGATTGGCCTCATTTCTAAAGTAGTTTGTTTACAAAACAAACATATTGATGACAGAAGACTATACTATGTGAAATGATTTAGTTGGTTCTAGGAATCACTTGCTTTCCTACAAAGAAGGATGAGTGCAGCAAATTCAAACTTTTTCCTCGTTTGTGTAATCTAACAAGATGTACAAGTTAGTGGATTCGCATCGTTTCTAAAGTGGTTTCTTTAGAAAACAAACATCTACAGTAATGAACACTGTACTGTGTGAAAAAAGTTAATTCGGTTCTAGGAATCAGTTTACTTTCTACGAAGATGGTTGAGTGCAGCAAGTTCAAACTTTCCTTGTTAATGTAATCTAAAAAGAGGGCCTAGTTAGCAGAGTCACCTCATTTCTAAAATAGTTTGTTGAGAAAATTAACATCTTTATAGCATAACATTGTACTGTGTGAAATAAGCTCATTCGGTTCTAGGAATCACTTGCTTTCCTACAAAGAAGGTTGAGTGCAGGAAGTTCAAAATTACCTTGTTAATGTAATCTAAAAATATGCACAACTTAGCAGATTGGCCTCATTTCTAAAGTAGTTTGTTTACAAAACAAACATCTTCATTACCGAACACTGTACTGTGTGAAATAAGCTAAGCTTCTAGGAATCACTGTAATTTCTACAAAGAAGGTTGAGTGCAGCAAGTTCAAACTTTCCTAGTTTGTAATCTAACAAGATGTACAAGTTAGTGGATTCGCCTCACTTCTAAATTAGTTTCTTTGGAAAACAAACATCTTCAGTACCTGAACACTGTACTGTGTGAAATAAGGTAATTGGTTCTAGGAATCAGTCATTTTTCTGCGAAGATGGTTGAGTTTAGCAAGTTCAAACTCCTAGTTTGTTAATCTAACAAGATGTCCAAGTTAGTAGATTTGCCTCATTTCTAAAGTAGTTTCTTTGAGAAAACAAACATCTAAATTGCCAAACATTGTACTGTGTGAAATAAGCTAATTGATTCTAGGAATCAGTTTTACTTTCTACGAAGATGGTTGAGGCAGCAAGTTCAAATTTTCCTTGTTAATTAATGTGCCTAAAAAGATGTACAAGTTAGTAGATTTGCCTGATTGGTAAAGTAGTTTGTTGAGAAAACAAACATCTTCATTGCTGAACATTGTACTGTGTGAAAAAGCTAATTTAGTTCTAGGAATCAGTTGCTTTCCTACAAAGAAGGTTGAGTGCAGCCAGTTCAAACTTTCCTTAGTTAATGTAATCTAAAAGATGTACAAGTTAGTAGATTGGCCTCATTTTAAAGTAGTTTTTGAGAAAACAAACATCTTCATTTCAAATTTGTACTGTGTGAAATAAGCTAATTCGGTTCTAGGAATCACTTGCTTTAATAGAAGATGGTTGAGGCAGCAAGTTCAAACTTTCTTGTTAATAGAAACATCATTTCTAAATAGTTTCTTGAGAAAAACAAACATCTTTATTGCCAACATTGTCACTGTGTGTGAAATAAGCTAATTCGGTTCTAGAAATCAGTTTAATTTCTACGAAGATGGTTGAGTGCAGCAAGTTCAAACTTTCCTTGTTAATTAATGTAATCTAAAAAAAGATGGCCAAGTTAGTAGATTTGCCTGATTTCTAAAGTAGTTTGTTGAGAAAACAAACATCTTCATTGCCAAACATTGTACTGTGTGAAAAAGCTAATTTAGTTCTACAAATCAGTTGCTTTCCTACAAAGAAGGTTGAGTGCAGCAAGTTCAAACTTTCCTTGTTAATGTAATCTAAAAGATGCACAACTTAGTAGATTGGCCTCATTTCTAAAGTAGTTTTTTAGAAAAGAAACATCTTCATTACCAAACACTGTACTGTGTGAAATAACTAATGTTCTAGAAATCAGTTTAATTTCTACAAAGATAGTTGAGTGCAGCAGGTTCAAACTTTCCTTGTTAATGTAAGTCAGTAGATTAGAAGATTCGCCTCATTTCTAAAGTACTTTGTTGAGAAAACAAACATCTTCATTGCCAAACATTGTACTGTGTGAAATAAGCTCATCTGGTCTAGGAATCAGTTGCTTTCCTACAAAGAAGGTTCTGTGCAGCAAGTTCAAACTTTCCTGTTTTGTAATCTGACAAGATGCACATTTAGTAGATTGGCATCATTTCTAAAGTAGTTTGTTTAGAAAACAAACATCTTCAAGAACACTGTGTATGTGAAATAAGCTAGTTCCATTCTAGGAGTCACTTGCTTTCAAAGAAGGTTGAGTGCAGCAAGTTCAAAACTTTCCTAGTTTGTGTAATCTAACAAGATGTACAAGTTAGTAGATTCGCCTCATTTCTAAAGTAGTTTCTTCAGAAAAGAAACATCTTCAGTACCGAACACTGTACTGTGTGAAATAAGTGAATTCATTTCTAGGAATCAGTTTAATTTCTACAAAGATGGTTGAGTGCAGCAAGTTCAAACTTTCCTTGTTAATGTCATCTAAAAAGATGGCCTAGTTAGTAGATTCGCCTCATTTGTAAAGTAGTTTGTTGAGAAAACAAACATCTTCATTGCCAAACATTGTACTGTGTGAAATAAGCTCATTCGGTTCTAGGAATCAGTTGCTTTCCTACAAAGAAGGTTGAGTGCAGCAAGTTCAAACTTTCCTCGTTTGTGTAATCTAACAAGATTTACAAGTTAGTGGATTCACGTCGTTTCTAAAGTGGTTTTTTTAAAACAAACATCTTCAATAGTGAACACTGTATTGTGTGAAATAAGTTAATTCTCTTCTAGGAATCTGTTTCTTTCTACGAAGAGGGTTGAGTGCAGCAAGTTCAAACTTTCCTTGTTAATGTACTCTAAAAAGATGGCTTAGCTAGCAGAGTCTCCTCATTTGTAAAGTTGTTTGTTGAGAAAATTAACATTTTATTGCCGAAACATGGTACTGTGTGAAATAAGTTCATTCGGTTCTAGGAATCACTTACTTTCCTACAAAGAAGGTTGAGTACAACAAGTTCAAACTTTCCTTGTTAATGTAATCTAAAAAGATGCACAACTTAGTAGATTGCCCTCATTTCTAAAGTGTTTTGTTTAGAAAACAAACATCTTCATTACATGAACACTATACTATGTGAAATGAGCTAGTTCCGTTCAAGGAATAACTTGCTTTCCTAGGAAGAAGGTTGAGTGCAGCAAGTTCAAACTTTCATAGTTTGTGTAATCTAACAAGATGTACAAGTTAGTGTATTTGCCTCATTTCTAAAGTAGTTTATTTAGAAAGAAACATCTTCAGTACGAACACTGTACTGTGTGAAATAAGGTAATTCGATTCTAGGAATCGGTTTAATTTCTACGAAGATGGTTGAGTGCAGCAAGTTCAAACATTCCTTGTTAATGTAATCTAAAAAGATGCACAACTTATTAGATTGGCCTCATTTCTAAAGTAGTTTGTTTACAAAACAAACATCTTCATTACAGAACACTATACTATGTGAAATGAGCTAGTTGTTCTAGGAATCACTTGCTTTCCTACAAAGAGGTTGAGTGCAGCAAGTTCAAACTTTCTTGTTAATGTAATCTAAAAAGATGGCCAAGTTAGCAGAGTCACCTCATTTGTAAAACAGTTTGTTGAGAAAATTAACATCTTTATTGCCTAACATTGTACTGTTTTTGAAATAAGCTCATTCGGTTCTATGAATCACTTGCTTTCCTACAAAGAAGGTTGAGTGCAGCAAGTTCAAACTTTCCTTGTTAATGTAATCTAAAAAGATGCACAACTTAGTAGATTGGCATCATTTCTAAAATGGTTTCTTTAGAAAAGAAACATCTTCAGTACCAAACACTGTACAGTGTGAAATAAGTTAATTTGCTTCTGGCAATCAGTTTAATTTCTACGAAGATGGTTGAATGCAGCAAGTTCAAACTTTCCTTGTTAATGTAATCTGAAAAGATGGCCAAGTTAGAAGATTCGCCTCATTTGTAAAGTACTTTGTTGAGAAAACAAACATCTTCATTGCCGAACATTGTACTATGTGAAATAAGCTCATTCTGTTGTAGGACTCAGTTGCTTTCCTACAAAGAAGGGTGAGTGCAGCAAGTTCAAACTTTCCTTGTTAATGTAATCTAAAAACATGCACAACTTAGTAGATTGGCTTCATTGCTAAAGTAGTTTGTATAGAAAACAAACATCTTCATTACCGAACACTGTGCTATGTGAAATAAGCTAGTTCCGTTCTAGGAATTACTTGCTATCCTACGAAGAAGGTTGAGTGCAGCAAGTTCAAACTTTCCTCGTTTGTGTAATCTAACAATATGTACAAGTTAGTGTATTCGCCTCATTTCTAAAGTAGTTTCTTTAGAAAAGAAACATCTTCATTACCTAACACTGTACTGTGTGAAATAAGTGAATTTGCTTCTCGGAATCAGTTTCCTTTCTACCAAGATGGTTGAGTGCAGCAAGTTCAAACTTTCCTTGTTAATGTAATCTAAGAAAATGACCAAGTTAGTAGATTCGCCTCATTTGTAAAATAGTTTGTTGAGAAAATTAACATCTTTATTGCCTAACATTGTACTGAGTGAAATAAGCTCATTTGGTTCTAGAATCAGTTGCTTTCCTACAAAGAAGGTTGAGTGCAGCAAGTTCAAACATTCCTTGTTAATGGAATCTCAAAAGATGCACAACTTAGTAGATTGGCCCCATTTCTAATGTAGTTTCTTTAGAAAAGAAACATCTTCAGTATGGAACACTGTATTGTGTTAAATGAGTTAACCCGCTTCTAGGAATCAGTTTAATTTCTACGAAGATGGTTGAGTGCAGCATGTTCATACTTTCCTAGTTTGTGTAATCTAACAAGATGTACAAGTTACTTGATTCGCTCATTTCTAAATTAGTTTCTTTAGAAAACAAACATCTTCAGTTGGTTCAACACTGTACTGTGTGAAATAAGTTAATTCGGTTCTAGGAATCAGTTTCCTTTCTA
Source organism: Orientallactaga sibirica (assembly GCA_036365145.1). Taxonomy (NCBI): domain Eukaryota; kingdom Metazoa; phylum Chordata; class Mammalia; order Rodentia; family Dipodidae; genus Orientallactaga; species Orientallactaga sibirica. Next base: position 47,967 of record JAEOAD010001617.1, read on the forward strand.
CAAAGATGGTTGAGTTTAGCAAGGTCAAACTTTCCTTGTTAAGGTAATCTAAAAGATGTCCAAGTTAGTAGATTGGCCTCATTTCTAAAGTAGTTTCTTTAGAAAACAAACCTAAATTGCCAAACTTTGTACTGTGTGAAATGAGCTAACTCGGTTCTAGGAATCAGGTTACTTTCTCAAAGATGGTTGAGTTTAGCAAGTTCAAACTTTCCTTGTTAATGTGCTCTAAAAAGATGTCCAAGTTAGTAGATTTGCATCATTGGTAAAGTAGTTTGTTGAGACAACAAACATCTTCATTGCCGAACATTGTAATGTGTGAAAAAGCTAATTTAGTTCTAGAATTCAGTTGCTTTCCTATGAAGAAGGTTGAGTGCAGCCAGTTCAAACATTCCTTGTTAATGTAATCTAAAAAGATGCACAACGTAGTAGATTGGCCTCATTTCTAAAGTAGTTTCTTTAGAAAAGAAACATCTTCATTGCCGAACACTGTACTGTGAAATAAGTTAATTCGGCTTTCTAGGAATCAGTTTAATTTATACGAAGATGGTTGAGTGCAGCAATTTCAAACGTTCCTAGTTTGTGTAATCTAACAAGATGTACAAGTTAGTGCATTCGCCTCATTTCTAAAGTAGTTTCTTTAGAAAAGAAACATCTTCAGTACCGAACACTGTTCTGTGTGAAATAAGGTAATTCGGTTCTAGGAATCAGTTGCTTTCCTATAAAGAAGGTTGAGAGTAGCAAGTTCAAAATTTCCTTGTTAATGTAATCTAATCAGATGCACAACGTAGTAGATTGGCCTCATTTCAAAAGTAGTTTGTTTAGAAAACAAACATCTTCATTGCCGAACACTGTACTATGTGAAATAAGCTAATTGGTTCTAGGAATCACTTGCTTTCCTCTGAAGAAGGTTCAGTGCAACAAGGTCAAACTTTCCTAGTTTGTGTAATCTAACAAGATGTACAAGTTAGTGGATTCGCCTCATTTCTAAAGTAGTTTCTTTAGAGAAGAAACATCTTCAGTACCGAACACTGTATTGTGTGAAATAAGTTAATTCGGTTCTAGGAATCAGTTTAATTTCTACGAAGATGGTTGAGTGCAGCAAGTTCAAACTTTCCTTGTTAATGTAATATAAAAAGATGGCAAAGTTAGCAGAGTCACCTCATTTGTAAAGTAGTTTGTTGAGAAAATTAACATCTTTATTGCCGAACATTGTACTGTGTGAAATAAGCTCATTCGGTTATAGGAATCACTTGCTTTCCTACAAAGAAGGTTGAGTGCAGCAAGTTCAAACTTTCCTTGTTAATGTAATCTGAAAAGATGCACAACTTAGTAGATTGGCCTCATTTCTAAAGTAGTTTGTTTAGAAAAGAAACATCTTCAGTACCGAACACTGTACTGTGTGAAATGAGTTAATTCGCTTCTAGGAATCAGTTTAATTTCTCTGAAGATGGTTGAGTGCAGCAAGTTCAAACTTTCCTAGTTTGTAATCTAACAAGATGTACAAGTTAGTGGATTCGCGTCATTTCTAAATTAGTTTCTTTAGAAAACAAAGCATCTTCAGTACCAAACATTGTACTGTGTGAAATAAGTTAATTGGTTCTAGGAATCAGTTTCCTTTCTACAAAGATGGTTGAGTTTAGCAAGTTCAAACTTCCTAGTTTGTTATTGTGCTCAAAAAGATGTCCAAGTTAGTAGATTTGCCTCATTGGTAAAGTAGTTTGTTGAGAAAACAAACATCTTCATTGCCGAACATGGTACTGTGTGAAAAAAAGCTAATTTAGTTCTAGAATTCAGGTAATTTCCTACAAAGGAGGTTGAGTACAGTCAGTTCAAACTTTCCTTGTTAATGTAATCTAAAAGATGCACAACTTAGTAGATTGGCCTCATTTCTAAAGTAGTTTCTTTAGAAAAGAAACATCTTCAGTACCGAACACTGTACTGTGTGAAATAAGTTAATTTGCTTCTAGGAATCAGTTTAATTTCTACGAAGAAGGTGGAGTGCAGCAAGTTCAAACTTTCCTTGTTAATGTAATTTAAAAGATGCACAACTTAGTAGATTGACCTCATTTCTAAAGTAGTTTGTTTACAAAACAAACATCTTCATTACCGAACACTGTACTATGTGAAATAAGCTAGTTCCCTTCTAGGAATCACTTGCTTTCTTACGAAGAAGGTTGAGTGCATCATCAGTAGTGAACACTGTACTGTTTGAAATAAGTTTATTCAGTCCTAGGAATCAGTTTCCTTTCCACGAAGATTGTTGAGTGCAGCAAGTTCAAACTTCCTTTGTTAATGTAATCTAAAAAGATGGCCAAGTTAGCAGAGTCACCTCATTTGTAAAGTTGTTTGTTGAGCAAATTAACATCTTTATTGCCGAACATTGTACTGTGTGAAATAAGGTCATTCGGTTCTCAGAAACAGTTGCTTTTCTACAAAGAAGGTGGACTGCAGCAAGTTCAAACTTTCCTTGTTAATGTAATCTAAAAAGATGCACAACTTAGTAGATTGGCCTCATTTCTAAAGTAGTTTCTTTAGAAAAGAAACATCTTCAGTACCGAACACTGTACTGTGTGAAATAAGTTAATTCGCTTCTAGGAATCAGGTTAATTTCTACGGAAAGGTTGAGTGCAGGAAGTTCAAACTTTCCTTGTTAATGTAATCTAAAAATATGGCCAAGTTAGAAGATTCGCCTCATTTGTAAAGTACTTTGTTGAGAAAACAAACATCTTCATTAACATTAACATTGTACTGTGTGAATTAAACTCATTCGGTTCTAGGAATTACTTGCTTTCCTACAAAGAAGGTTGAGTGCAGCAAGTTCAAACTTTCCTAGTTTGTGTAATCTAACAAGAAATACAAGTTAGTGTATTCGTCTCATTTCTAAAGTAGTTTCTTTAGAAAAGAAACATCTTTAGTATCGAACACTGTACTGTGTGAAATAAGTTAATTCGCTTCTAGGAATTAGTTTCCTTTCTACGAAGATTGTTGAGTGGAGCAAGTTCAAACTTTCCTTGTTAATGTAATCTAAAAAGATGGCCAAGTTAGTAGATTCGCCTCATTTGTAAAGTGCAGCGAACCTCCCGAACAGCAGGAAAGGAACGACCACAAACGAGGATTCTTCTTGTATCACACTTTATTGGAGAACCCTTGGTTAACAGGAAAGCTGATGGCGAGGGGCGAGGGACGCAAATCTGCAGCTGCTTTTATAGGGCATACTGCTACGAGGCGCTTACTGATTGGTTGCGAGAAGCTTGCCACAAGCAGATACCACGGAATATGCTCGGGAAAGGTTGTGTCATGCGTGTGCACATACCTTGAGTAAGGTTGGCGCCAAGGCACTGCCTAATATGGAGACGTTTTCCTCAACACCGGCAGGAAACCAGCGCCATCTTGTAATGGCATTTGCTCTAGCTCCCTGCAGTAAAGGACTTTGTTGAGAAAACAAACATCTTCATTGCCGAATATTGTACTGTGTGAAATCAGCTCATTCAGTTCTAGGAATCAGTTGCTTTCCTACAAAGAAGGTTGAGTGCAGCAAGTTCAAACTTTCCTTGTTAATGTAATCTGAAAAGATGCACAACTTAGTAGATTTGCGTCATTTCTAAAGTAGTTTGTTTACAAAACAAACATCTTCATTACCGAACACTATACTATGTGAAATGAGCTAGTTCGGTTCCAGGAATTACTTCCTTTCCTATGAAGAAGGATGAGTGCAGCAAGTTCTAAAAATTCCTCGTTTGTGTAATCTAACAAGATGTACAAGTTGGTGGATTCGCATCGTTTCTAAGGTGGTTTCTTTAGAAAACAAACATCTTCAGTATTGAAAATTGTACTATGTGAAATAAGTGGCTAAGGTTCTAGGAATCAGTTCCTTTCTACGAAGATGGTTGAATGCAGCAAGTTCAAACTTTCCTTGTTAATGTAATCTAAAAAGATGGCCAAGTAAGAAGAGTCACCTCATTTGTAAAACAGTTTGTTGAGAAAATTAACATCTTCATAGCCCAACATTGTACTGTGTGAAATAATCTCATTCTGTTCTGGGAATCAGTTGCTTTCCTACAAAGAAGGTTGTGTGCAGCAAGTTCAAACGTTCCTTGTTAATGTAATCTGAAAAGATGCACAACTTAGTAGATTGGCATCATTTCTAAAGTAGTTTCTTTAGAAAAGAAACATGTTCAGTACAGAACACTATACAGTGTGAAATAAGTTAATTCGCTTCTAGGAATCAGTTTAATTTCTACGAAGAAGGTTGAGTGCATCAAGGTCAAACTTTCCTTGTTAATGTAATCTGAAAAGATGGCCAAGTTAGAAGATCCGCCTCATTTGTAAAGTACTTTGTTGAGAAAACGAACATCTTCATTGCCGAACATTGTACTGTGTTTAATAAGCTCATTCGGTTCTAGGAATCACTTGCTTTCCTACAAAGAAGGTTGATTGCAGCAAGATCAAACTTTCCGGGTTAATGTAATCTAAAAAGATGGCCAAGTTAGAAGATTCGCCTCATTTGTAAAGTACTTTGTTGAGGAAACAAACATCTTCATTGCCGAACATAGTACTGTGTTTAATAAGCTCATTCGATTCTAGGAATCACTTGCTTTCCTACAAAGAAGGTTGAGTGCAGCAAGTTCAAACTTTCCTTGTTAATGTAACCTAAAAATGCACAACTTAGTAGATTGGCCCCATTTCTAAAGTAGTTTGTTTAGAAAACAAACATCTTCATTACCGAACACTGTACTATGTGAAATAACCTAGTTCCGTTCTAGGAATCACTTGCTTTCCTACAAAGAAGGTTGAGTGCAGCAAGTTCAAACTTTCCTAGTTTGTGTAATCTATCAAGATGTACAAGTTAGTGGATTTGCCTCATTTCTAAAGTAGTTTCTTTAGAAAAGAAATATCTTCAATGCCGAACACTATACTGTGTGAAATAAGTGAATTCGCTTCTAGGAATCAGTTTAATTTCTATGAAGATGGTTGAGTGCAGCAAGTTCAAACTGTCCTTATTAATGTAATCTAAAAACCTGGCCAAGTTAGTAGATTCGCCTCATTTGTAAACTAGTTTGTTGAGAAAATTAACATCTTTATTGCCGAACCTTGTACTGTGTGAAATAAGCTCATTCGGTTCTAAGAATCACTTGCTTTCCTACAAAGAAGGTTGAGTGCAGCAAGTTCAAACTTCCTTGTTAATGTAATCTTAAAAGATGCACAACTTAGTAGATTGGCCTCATTTCTAAAGTAGTTTCTTTAGAAAAGAAACATCTTCAGTACCGAACACTGTACTGTGTGAAATAAGTTAATTCGCTTGTAGGAATCAGTTTAATTTCTACGAAGATGGTTGAGTGCAGCAAGTTCAAACTTTCCTTCTTAATGTAATCTAAAAAGTTGGCCAAGTAAGTAGATTCGCCTCATTTGTAAAGCAGTTTGTTGAGAAAACAAACATCTTCATTGCCAAACATTGTACTGTGTGAAATAAGCTCATTCAGTTCTAGGAATCAGTTGCTTTCCTACAAAGAAGGTTGAGTGCAGCAAGTTCAAACTTTCCCTGTTAATGTAATCTGAAAAGTTGCACAACTTAGTAGATTGGCCTAATTTCTAAAGTAGTTTGTTTACAAAACAAATATCTTCATTACCGAACACTATACTATGTGAAATGAGATAGTTCGGTTCTAGGATTTACTTGCTTTCCTACGAATAAAGTTGAGTGAAGCAAGTTCAAACTTTCCTCGTTTGTGTAATCTAACAAGATTTACAAGTTAGTGGATTTGCGTTGTTTCTAAAGTGGTTTCCTTTTAAAGCAAACAACTTCAATACTGAACACTGTACTGTGTGAAATAAGTTAATTCGGATCTAGGAATCAGTTTCCTTCTACGAAGATGGTTGAGTGCAGGAAGTTCAAACTTTCCTTGTTAATGTAATCTAAAAAGATGGCCAAGTTAGCAGAGTCACCTCATTTGTAAAATAGTTTGTTGAGAAAATTATCATCTTTATTGCCGAACATTGTACTGTGTGAAATAAGCTCATTGGGTTCTAGGAATCACTTGCTTTCCTACAAAGAAGGTTGAGTGCAGCAAGTTCAAACTTTCCTTGTTAATGTAATCTAAAAAGATGCACAACTTAGTAGATTGGCCTCTTTTCTAAAGTAGTTTGTTAGAAAACAAACATCATCATTACCGAACACTGTACTATGTGAAATGAGCTTGTTCCGTTCTAGGAATCACTTGCTTTCCTACGAAGAAGGTTGAGTGGAGCAAGTTCAAACTTTCCTAGTTTGTGTAATCTAAGAAGATGTACAAGTTAGTGGTTTCGTGTCGTTTCTAGAGTGGTTTCTTTAGAAAACAAACATCTTCAGTACTGAACACTGTACTGTGTGAAATAAGCTCATTCGGTTCTAGGAATCAGTTGCTTTCCTACAAAGATGATTGAGTTTAGCAAGTTCAAACATTCCTTGTTAATGTAATCTAAAAAGATGTCCAAGTTAGTAGATTTGCCTCATTTCTAAAGTAGTTTCTTTAGAAAAGAAACATCTTCAGTACCGAACACTGTTCTGTGTGAAATAAGGTAATTCGGTTCTCGGAATCAGTTGCTTTCCTACAAAGAAGGTTGAGTGCAGCAAGTTCAAACTTTCCTTGTTAAAGTAATCTAAAAAGATGCACAACTTAGTAGATTGGCCTCATTTCTAAAGTAGTTTGTTTAGAAAACAAACATCTTCATTACCGAACACTGTACTATGTGAAATAAGCTAGTTTCGATTCTAGGAATCACTTGCTTTCCTACGAAGAAGGTTGAGTGCAGCAAGTTCAAACTTTCCTAGGTTGTGTAATCTAACAAGATATACAAGTTAGTGCATTCGCCTCATTTCTAAAGTAGTTTCTTTAGAAAAGAACCATCTTCAGTACCGAAACTGTTCTGTGTGAAATAAGGTAATTCGGTTCTGGGAATCAGTTTAATTTCTACGAAGATGGTTGAGTGCAGCAAGTTCAAACTTTCCTTGTTAATGTAATCTAAAAAGATGCACAAATTAGTAGATTGGCCTCATTTCAAAAGTAGTTTGTTTACAAAACAAACATCTTCATTACCGAACACTATACTATGTGACATGAGCTAGTTCGGTTCTAGGAATCACTTGCGTTCCTACGAAGAAGGTTGAGTGCAGCAGGTTCAAACTTTCCTCGTTTGTTTAATCTAACAAGATGTACCAGTTAGTAGATTTGCCTCATTTTTAAAGTGGTTTGTTGAGCAAACATACATCTTCATTGCGGAATATTGTACTGTGTGAAAAAAGTTAATTCGAATCTGGAATTCAGTCGCTTTCCTACAAAGACGGTTGAGTGCAGCAATTTCAAACATTCCTTGTTAATGTAATCTAAAAAGATGCACAACTTAGTGGATTCGCCCCATTTCTAAAGTAATTTCTTTAGAAAAGAAACATCTTCAGTAATTTAACACTGTACTGTGTGAAATAAGTTAATTCGCTTCCAGGAATCAGTTTAATTTCTACGAAGATGGTTGAGTGCAGCAAGTTCATACTTTCCTTGTTAATGTAATCTGCAAAGATGGCCAAGTTAGTAGATTCACCTCATTTGTAAAGTAGTTTGTTAAGAAAACAAACATCTTCATTGTGGAACAAATGTACTGTGTGAAAAAGCTAATTCGGATCTAAAATTTTGTTGCTTTCCTACAAAGACGGTGGAGTGCAGCAAGTTCAAACATTCCTTGTTAATGTATTCTAAAAATGTGCACAACGTAGGGATTAGCCTCATTTCTAAAGTAATTTCTTTAGAAAAGAAACATCTTCAGTACCGAACACTGTACTGTGTGAAATGAGGTAATTTGGTTCTAGGAATCAGTTTAATTTCTACGAAGATGGTTGAGTGCAGCAAGATCAAACTTTCCTTGTTAATGTAATCTAAAAAGATGGCCAAGTTAGCAGAGTCACCTCATTTGTAAAGTATTTTGTTGAGAAAATTAACATCTTTATTCCCAAACATTGTATTGCGTGAAATAAGCTCATTCGGTTTCAGGAATCTCTTGCTTTCCTACAAAGAAGGTTGAGTGCAGCAAGTTCAAAATTTCCTTGTTAATGTAATCTAAAAAAGATGCACAACTTAGTAGATTGGCCTCATTTCTAAAGTAGTTTGTTTAGAAAAGAAACATCTTCTGTAATTTAACACTGTACAGTGTGAAATAAGTTAATTCGCTTCAAGGAATCAGTTTAATTTCTCCGAAGAAGGTTGAGTACAGCAAGTTCAAACTTTCCTTGTTAATGTAATCTAAAAAGATGGCCAAGTTAGTAGATTCGCCTCATTTGTAAAGTAGTTTGTTGAGAAAACAAACATCTTCATTGCTGAACATTGTACTGTGTGAAATAAGCTCATTCGGTTCTAGGAATCAGTTGCTTTCCTACAAAGAAGGTTGAGTGCAGCAAGTTCAAACTTTCCTTGTTAATGTAATCTAAAAAGATGCACAGCTTAGTAGATTGGCCTCATTTCTAAAGTAGTTTGTTTAGAAAACAAACATCATCATTACCGAACACTGTACTATGTGAAATGAGCTTGTTCCATTCCATTCTAGGAATCAGTTGCTTTCCTACGAAGAAGGTTGAGTTCATCAAGTTCAAACTTTCCTAGTTTTTGTAATCTGAGAAGATTTAAAAGTTAATGGTTTCGAGTCGTTTCTAAAGTGGTTTGTTTAGAAAACAAACATCTTCAGTACTGAGCACTGTACTGTGTGAAATAAGTTAATTCGATTCTAGGAATCAGTTTCCTTTCTACGAAGATGGTTGAGTGCAGCAGGTTCAAACTTTCCTTGTTAATGTAATCTAAAAAGATGGCCAAGTTAGCAGATTCACCTCATTTGTAAGGTAGTTTGTTGAGAAAATTAACATCTTTATTGCCGAACATTGTACTGTGTGAAATAAGCTCATTCGGTTCTAGGAATCAGTTGTTTTCCTACAAAGACGGTTGAGTGCAGCAAGTTCAAACTTTCCTTGTTAATGTAATCTAAAAAGATGCACAACTTAGTAGATTGGTCTCATATCTAAAGTAGTTCCTTTAGAAAAGAAACATCTTCACTACCTAACACTGTACTGTGTGAAATAAGTGAATTCGCTCAAGGAATGAGTTTAATTTCTACTGAAGAAGGTTGAGTGCAGCAAGTTCAAACTTTCCTAATTTGTGTAATCTAACAAGATATACAAGTTACTTTATTCGTCATTTCTAAATTAGTTTCTTTAGAAAATTAACATCTTCAGTACCTAACACTGTACTGTGTGACATAAGTTAATTCGGTTCTAGGAATCACTTTCCTTTCTACGAAGATTGTTGAGTTTAGCAAGTTCAAACTTTCCTTGTTAATGTAATCTAAAAAGATGTCCAAGTTAGTAGATTCACCTCATTTCTAACGTTGTTTCTTTGCAAAACAAACCTAAATTGCCAAACTTTTTACTGTGTGAAATGAGCTAATTCGGTTCTTGGAATCAGTTTACTTTCTACGAAGATGGTTGAGTTTAGCAAGTTCAAACTTTCCTTGTTAATGTAATCTAAAAAGATGCACAACTTAGAAGATTGGCCTCATTTCTAAAGTAGTTTGTTTTACAAAACAAACATCTTCATTAATCTAACACTATACTATGTGAAATGAGCTTAGTTCGGTTCTAGGAATCACTTGCTTTCCTACGAAGAAGGTTGAATGTAGCAAGTTCAAACTTTCCTCGTTTGTGTAATCTAACAAGATTTACAAGTTACTGGATTCAGCGTCATTTCTAAAGTGGTTTCTTTAGAAAACAAACATCTTCAGTACTGAACACTGTAGTGTGTGAAATAAGTTAATTGGTTCTAGGAATCAGTTTCCTTCTACAAAGATGGTTGAGTGCAGCAAGTTTAAACTTTTCTTGTTAATGTAATCTAAAAATATGGCCAAGTTAGCAGAGTTAGCCTCATTTGTAAAGTGCACAATATTAGATGGAGTCACCTCATTTGTAAAGTATTTTGTTGAGAAAAAAAACATCTTTATTCCCAAACATTGTATTGCGTGAAATAAGCTCATTCGTTTCAGGAACTTGCTTTCCTACAAAGAAGGTTGAGTGCAGAAAGTTCAAAATTTCTTGTTAATGTAATCTAAAAAGATGCACAACTTAGTAGATTGGCCTCATTTCTAAAGTAGTTTGTTTAGAAAGAAACATCTTCTCTGGCAAACACTGTACAGTGTGAAAAGTTAATTCGCTTAAGGATTCAGTTTAATTTCTACAAGACAGTTGAGTACAGCAAGTTCAAACTTTCCTGTTAATGTAATCAAAAAGATGGCTGCTAGTAGATTTGGCTCATTTGTAAAGTAGTTTGTTGAGAAAACAAAACATCTTCATTGCTGAACATTGTACTGTGTGAAATAAGCTCATTCGGTTCTAGGAATCAGCTGCTTTCCTACAAAGAAGGAGTGCAGCAAGTTCAAACTTTCCTTGTTAATGTAATCTAAAAAGATGCACAGCTTAGTAGATTGGCCTCATTTTTAAAGTAGTTTGTTTTAGAAAACAAACATCATCATTACTGAACACTGTACTATGAAATGAGTTAGTTCCATTCTAGGAATCAGTTGTTTTCCTACGAAGAAGGTTGAGTTCATCAAGTTCAAAACATTCCAGTTTTTGTAATCTGAGAAGATTTAAAAGTTAATGGTTTTGAGTCGTTTCTAAAGTGGTTTGTTTAGAAACAAACATCTTTACTGGAGCCATTGTACTGTGTGAAATAAGTTAATTCGATTCTAGAACTTTGCCAGTTCTACTAAGATGGTTGAGTGCAGCAAGGTCTAAACTTTCCTTGTTAATGTAATCTAAAAAGATGGGGCTGTTAGCAGATTCACGCTCATTTGTAAGGTAGTTTGTTGAGAAAATTAACATCTTTACGTTTTAACATTGTACTGTGTGAAATAAGCCTATCTGCTCTAGGAATCAGTTGTTTTCTACAAAGATGGTTGAGGCAGCAAGTTCAAACTTTCCTTGTTAATGTAATCTAAAAAGATGCACAAATTAGTGAGATTTGGTCTCATTTGTAACATAGTTTGTTTAGAAAAGAAACATCTTCATTTTACCGAACACTGTACTGTGGAATAAGTGAACGTCAAGGAATGAGAGTTTAATTTCTACCAAGACGTTGGAGCAGCAAGTTCAAACTTTCCTAATTTGTGTAATCTAACAAGATATAAAAGTTAGTTTATTCAAGGCCATTTCTAAATTAGTTTTTAGAAAACAACATCTTCAGTATTCAAAACACTGTACTGTGTGACATAAGTTAATCTCGGTTCTAGGAATCACTTTCCTTTCTACGAAGATTGTTGAGCTTAGCAAGTTCAAACTTTCCCTTGTTAATGTAATCTAAAAGATGTCCAAGTTAGTAGATTCACCATTTTTAACGTTGTTTCTTTTGCAAAACAAACATCTTCATTGCCAAACATTTTACTGTGAAATGAGCTAATTCGGTTCAGAATCAGTTGATTTCTACAAAGATGGTTGAGTTTAGCAAGTTCAAACTTTCCTTGTTAATGTAATCTAAAAAGATGCACAACTTAGTAGATTTGCTCTATTTTCTAAAGTAGTTTGTTTAAAACAAAACATCTTCATTACCGAACACTATACTATGTGAAATGAGGTAGTTCGGTTCTAGGAATCACTTTGCTTCCTCCTAAGAAGGGTTGAATGCAGCAAGTCAAAACTTCCTCGTTTGTGTAATCTAACAAGATTTACAAAGTTACTGATTCCAGGTCATTTCTAAAGTGGTTTCTTTAGAAAACAAACATCTTCAGTACTGAACACTGTAGTGTGTGAAATAAGTTAATTCAGATTCTAGGAATCAGTTTCTCTTTCTACAAAGATGGTTGAGGCAGTAAGTTTAAACTTTCCTTTGTTAATGTAATCTAAAAATATGGCCAAGTTAGAAGAGTCACCTCATTTGTGAAATAGTTTGTTGAGAAAATTAACATTTTATTGCAGAACATTGTACTGTGTGAAATAAGTCATCTGGCCCTAGGAATCAGTTGCTTTCCTACAAAAGAAGGTTGAGTGCAGCAAGATCAAAACATTTTGTTACTGTATTCTAAAAAGTTGTACACTTATTATTTGGCTCATTTCTAAAGTAATTTCTTTTTAGAAAAGAAACATCTCAGTACTGAAACACTGTACTGTGTGAAATAAGTGGCCTGTTTCTAGGAACGTAGCCGAATTTCTAATAAGAAGAAGGAGTGCAGAGTTCTAAACTTCTGTAAGTTAATGTAATCTAAAAGATGGCTGTTAGAAGATTCGCCTCATTTTGTGCAAGTACTTTGTTAAGGAAACAAACATCTTCATTGCCTAACATTGTACTGTGTGAAATAAGCTCATTCGGTTCTAGAATCAGTTGCTTTCAGATAAAGAAGGTTGAGTGCAGCAAGTTCAAACTTTCCTTGTTAATGTAATCCGAAAATATTCACAAGTTAGTGGAATTGGTCCCTCATTTCTAAAGCAGTTATTTACAAACAAACATCTTTACTGGATCACTATACTATGTGATATGAGCTAGTTCGGTTCTAGAATCACTTGCTTTCCTACAAAGAAAGATGAGTGCAGCAAGTTCAAACTTTCCTAGTTTGTGTAATCTAACAAAAATGTACAAGTTACTGATTCATGCCGTTTCTAAAGTGGTTTTAAAACAAACATGTTCAGTACTGAACACTCTAATGTGTCAAATAAGTTAATCGGCCCTAGGAATCATTTTCTACGAAGATGGTTGAGTGCAGCAAGTTCAAACATTCCTGTTAATGAAATCTAAAAAAGATGGCCAAGTTAGCAGAGTCACCTAATTTGTCAAATAGTTTGTTGAGAAAATTAACATCTTTATAGCCGAACATTGTACTGTGTGAAATAACCTCATCTAATTCTAGGAATCACTTGCTTTCCTACAAAGGAGGTTGAGTGCAAAAAAACTAAACTTTATTTGTTAATGTAATCTAAAAAGATGCACAAATCATTAGATTGAAGGCTATTTAAAGTAGTTTTTCTTTAAAATGTTGATGGAGGATTCGCCTGTGAACTTTCTTCAGTTTAATTTCTACGGCATGGTTGAGTGCAGCAAGTTCAAACTTTCCTGTTTAATGTAATCTCAAAAGATGGGCTGCTAGAAGATTCGTCTTATTTGTAAAGTAGTTTGTTGAGAAAACAAACATCTCTCATTGTCGAACATTGTACTGTGTGAAAAAGCTAATTCGGTTGAGAATTCAGTTGCTTTCCTACAAAGACGGTTG
>JAEOAD010002097.1:0-7500 GCA_036365145.1 Orientallactaga sibirica
TAAAGGAACCCAAAGAGTACCTCTTCCCAGCTCAAGCCTGGTCCACAACAATATTTCTGCAGCCTGATACTAATATACATAAAAGAGAAATTCAGTGACGAGAGGCTCGCTCAAACTTCAGTGGTTCCTTGTTCTGGATCATCACCTGGTGGGCATGAGAACTCTCCTCCCAAGAAGCAAATCCTGTTTGTCCTCATTTGCATGGTGTGCATTGCTTGCTTGGAAATTGCATGTGGTCACTCACCCTAACTGAAGAAGGAATGCTAAAATACCTTTACCCCAAATGCTTAGTTATTTGAGCACTTAAAAATGTTCTTTGTTTTAGGTGTAAAAGGCAGATGTCTTTTTTTCATTCTGCAAGGTAGGGTCTCACTCTAGTCCAGGCTGACCTGGAAATAACTATGTAGTCTCAGGGTGGCCTTGAACTCTTGGCGATCCTCCTACCTCTGCCTCCCAAGGGCTGGGATTAAAGGCGTGTGCCACCAAACCTGGGTACCTCGAACTCATTGAGATCTTCCTACATCTGCCTCCTGAGTGCTGGGATTAAAGGCATGAACTGCCATGCCCAGGCCTAGGTGTATTTTGTTTGTTTGTTTGTTTTTAATTTTTATTTATTTTATTATTTTATTTTATTTATTTTTTTTGAAGAGAGATAGGGGAGAGGAGACAGAGAATGGGGCGCCTGCAGTCTCTCAACTGCTGTGAACAAAATCCAGATGAGTGCACCGCCTTGTGGTCAAGTGCAGTATTGCGCCCTTGCGTCACTTTGCATGTGGCTAAACATGGGACCTGGAGATGGGAACCGCTGGAGATTGGAACCACTGTTCTTAGGCTTAGGAGGCAGGTGCCTTAACCACTAAGCCATCTCTCCAGCCCAGAAATTCCTTTTGTCTCATAAGCCTTAGGAGCTGAAGAGTGGGCAGAAGTAATCGAGAACCTCAGACTTGGAAAGTGTGCCTGAGGCACAGAGTCCCCACAAGGAGGCCCTTGAGAACCTTCCTGACAACACAGTGGATGCAGGTGTGGTGATGGACCACAATGAGGGCAAGGTATGGAAAAATTGCCAATATGCCATCTGTTCATTCACTCACACTTGCAATCAGGGATGAAAGCATGGTCAGTACACAACACCAGGACCCCTATTAACACAGTGAGAATTTGTGGTGGCCTGACGTGATGCAGAAAAGACTTAAAACTCCAAATCTGATGTTGAAGAGAAAGGCAAGCGCATAGTTACGCTTTATGCTTCTATGGAAAATACGATTTCAGACAGTGATTCCACTGTCTGGAAACACTTTAAATGGTTTCTCAGGAGAATTACACCTTTACTTGCCAGGACAGGATCTCATTAGCGTTGGGGACAAGTCTCGCGCAATCACACGTTCCTTTCAGGGCATCTCGCTTCAATTACAAGTAGTGAAAAAACTATGTGTGAAATTTGACCTATGATTGTGATCTCGAGACTTTTGTCTGTGATTTTCCATCATCAGGAGGCACGAAGTCTATTAAAAATCCCTTGAGTTTGATGTGGTTCAACGCACCTTGATCCCCAGCACTGACAAGGAGGATGTACATGCTTAGGTATGAGTTCAAAGCCAGCCTGAGATAACATTGTGTGTTCTACTTCAGCCTGGGCTAGAGTGAGACCCTACCGTGAAAAACCAAAACATAGCCGGGAGTGGTGGTGCATGTCTTGAATCCCAGCCCTTGGCAGACAGAGGTAGGAGGATGGCATAGAGTTCGAGGCCACCCTGAGACGCCACGGTGAATTCCTGTTCAGCCTCAGATCGAGTGAGACACTACATCGCAAAACCAAAATAACAAAAAAAAAAAATGAAAAGAAAGAAAGAAAAGAAAGAAAGGAAGAAAGAGAGAAAGCAAAGATGAAAGCAAACAAGCAAAAGGGAAAGAAAGAAAAAACAAAACACACAATACAATAAAATAAATTACGATCGAAACAGCCTGAATCTTTGACCTTACATAGCCTAAATGTCGCTGGATATTGAAAAAGAGTGTCCTTAGGGTTAGGAGGCAGGCGCCTTAACCCCTAAGCCATCTCTCCAGCCCAGAAATTCCTTTTGCCTTATAAGCCTTATGAGATGAAGAGTGGGCAGAAGGAATCGAGAACTTCAGATTTGGAAAGTGTACCTTGAGGCACGGAGTCCCCACAAGGAGGGGCTAGAGAACCTTCCTGACAACACAGTGGATGCAGGTGTGATGATGGACCACAACAAGGGTAAGGTAAGGAAAAATCGCCAATATGCCATTTCTTCATTCAGTCACACTTGCAAAACATCACAAAGTCTGAATAACAACAAGAAAAAAGAAAGGAAGGAAGGAAGGAAGGAAGGAAGGAAGGAAGGAAAGAAAGAAAGGAAGGAAGAAAGACAGAAAGCAAAGACTCAAGCAAGCAAGCAACAGAGAAAGAAGGAAAAACTAAAATATACAATAAATCAAATAAATTACGATCGATACAGACTGAAGCTTTGACTTTACATAGCCTAAATGGCGGGACAAGCTGTAAGCTGAGCGATTACATACAACACGTTTGGCAAACGTCTATTAGGTCCTGCTAAGGAGAGGACTCGATAATCTTTGAAAATGACAGAAAAACCCTATGTGCTCTATCTGTGCAGGAGACACACAGATGGCTATGCAGGCCTTTGTCATGATAGAGAAAATTCAGAGTTGGTTTCAGAAACTTTCCAGAAGATCTCCTGGGAAAGAAAATTCCAAAGACCCAAGGCCAGTGTCACCTGGTGTCATCACATGAAAAGTCGACATCACAGAAGCCTCCCTTCAACTGAGATCCAGAGAATGCTCGCTGGCACTTACTATGTATGTTAGGACATTAGAAGGATATAATTCTGAGATTGATACTTCTTAGAAGTTATTCTCACTTTTCCTGGAAACCAATGGTGAATAAGTACATTTTAGAAGGGTGTCTGCTGTGAGTTAAAGGCCAGCCTGAGATGCCACAGTGAATCCTGTGTCAGCCGGGGCTACAGCCAGTCCCTACCTGACACCCCCCCCAAAATTATATATATGTGCGTGTATGTATATATTTATGGATATGAATTTACATATGGCCTTAAACCTAAACCTAATCCTATTATATAGATATATATATATATATATTTATATATTTACATATAATTATATATAGTTGTATATGTAACTATTATGTAGTATAAATAACGTATAATAATCTATAATACATGTAATTATATTTTATACATGTCATATATGTAAATATATATCACATATAATTTTATATATGTGATATATGGATAAATTTTCATGTATATTCGTATATGAACTCATATTTACATATAAGTTTTATATATACAATTAAATATATATTCATATATATTCTGAATAATGTGTAATACATAAAATAAATACATAGTATATAATATGTGTGTGTGTGTGTGTGTGTGTGTGTGTGTGTGTGTGTATCATGCTGTAAACAACTCCTCCTGCTTTTGGCTGCATGACACTGTACATAGGGTAGATGTTACATTTATTTCTTTGGTTTTTGGGGTTGTCTTGGTTTTCCAGGTAGGACTGGCTCTAACCCAGGCTGAGCTGGAATTCACTCTGTCGTCTCAGGGTGGCCTCGAACACACAGCCACGACCCTCCTCACTCTCTGCCTCCATGCTAGTGCTGCTGAGATGAAGGCGTGAGCGCCACCATAGATATATTTTATTATATTATTATTATTATTACTTCATTTTATTATTTTCATGACTTATTTATAAGAGAGGTAGAAGGTGTCAGACAGAGACAGAGAGAGTGAGAATGTGACTTCCAGGTCAGCCTGAGCTACAGTGAGACACTACCTCTCAAAAGCAAAACATAAAAAAGTAAAATATAGAAGGGCTGCAGCGAAGGCTTAGTAGTTAAGGCATTTGCTTGCGAAGCCAAAAGAACCAGGTTCGATTCCCCGTCGTCCACCTTAGCCAGATGCACATGGTGGCACATGCATCTGGCATTCATTTGCATTGCCTGAGGGCCCTGGCGCGTCCATTTTCTCTCCCTCTCCATCTTCTTCTGTCTCTCAGAAATCAATGAATCAATCAAAAAATCAATCATTCAATAGAATCAACAAGTGATTCAGAAACACATTTGGACAAGGTCTATTAGGTCCCACTAAGCAAAGGACTCGATATTCTTTGAAAATTAGAGAAAAACTCTATGAGCTCTATCTCTGCAGGAGAGACCCAGCATGTTATGCAGGCCTTTGTTATGATCAAGAAAACTCAGAGTTGATTTCAGAAGCTTTCCAGGCGAGAGAAAGGGGGGCCGGATGGTAGAGCAACCGCAACAGTGGCTCTCCTATAAAAATCCCACTGCCTTCTGTGGCATAGAAACCGATTTGCCAATGCAGACTGCGGCTGACTGCGTGTTTTGCTTTTCTTTTTTCTTTGTTTTTTCTTGCACAGAGGCAACGAGATCCGAGGACAAATTTGACAAAATTCATGAAAAGATACCTGAACCCCTATAAAAAGAGAGGAAGAGCTTGCCAGCTGAAAGAGCACCCCAGACACTGCACAGAGATCTTGAGGAGGAGCCACATGGCTGGTTGAGGGCAGACTTGGAAACCTACACTGGTGAGATGGGGAGGAAAAAGGAAATGTACGAGGGAGCAGAGTTCTAGAGGCTGCTAACCTCTGAGTATTAGAATAGACTCCAATCAGCACAAAGGTGAAGGAGATAGGCACAGAGAACACTGGACTCCCGTGGAGTCCAGAGTCACAGAGATCCAGAGACAAGTGGCTCCCAGACCTCATCAGCCAGTAGCCATAACACTCAACCGGCCGGCTCATAGAGATTCATGCAAGTGTGGGCTGAAAGACTGCGAGAGCCACAAGGCGGGACAGAGACATGGCCTCGCCCGATAATTGTGGCTACCCCAAATGCACGACCCACAATAGCCATGGAGATGTAACCGGCATCCCCAGGAGCAGGGTCCCTTGGGGGGAGGGGAATGGACGAGGGTAAGCATGGAACCCACACATGCTGTTTATGCACTCACTGAGTGGGTCTATAACTACAAAGCAAACACGCACCAGCAAAAATCAAACAGAGACACCAATGTTCAGGAGATTATGCAGAAGAGAGTGTGCAGAATCCAGAGGGCGTGGGGCAACATGGACAGGCACTGAATCCCACCACTGGTGGACTTCTGCCAAAAGTTAGGAACCAGAGCAACATGGGGAATGCTCACTGTGGTAGTTTGAATATATGTCCCCCAATATATTCAGTGTTTTATTATTTTATAGTTTGCATCTGCAATCACCTTGCTAGAGGCAAGGTCACTGGGGGCCCGGTCTTAAGGTGTGGTGATGGTTTGAGAGTCCATTGTAAAGATATGCAAATGTGCCTAGCAGGAGTTCCTGAAGTGTGCTGTGTGACCTTTTGGCTGTAGTTTTTTGCTCTGTGTGCTGTGGTGGCTGGTTGGCTTTTGCTCTCTCTGTTTGGCCCTGTGTAGAGCAGGCCACTTCTTCTGCCATTATGGTACTTCCCCTGGATCTGTAAGCTTCAATAAATAATATCCCTTCCTCCATAACTGTGCCTGGTCTGGAAGTTCATCTCAGCGAACCTGAAGCTGTCTGCTACAGTAAAGTGGTACCGAGGAGTGTGGGGTGAGATGAACCTGACTGTGTGGATATTCGTCTTTTGGAACCTTTGTTTTGGAGGAATGGGCATGGACTTGGTGCTTGCAACTGAAGATGCCTTCTGGAGTGGTAAGCCAAGTTTTATGGACTGTTCTGATGAGAGTTTGAGAATGCTAAATGCAGACAGTATTGAACTTGGAGGCTTGGCTTATGAGATTTCTAAGGGGAAGGAAAGACTGCAGAGGACTTTGTTGGAACTGGGCTACTGGCATAAGGGATGGCTACGTTCCGCTATCCAGGGACAGAAAGTTTGATCAAGGTTAAATTTGTAATGGACTGATGTGCTTGGCTGAAGATATCGGACTGAGATTTTAAGATTTTAAGTTGAAAAACCTCAAGCAAGTTAAAAGCAGAGGCACTGAGATGGTTTTAGGTTACTGGAGCTTCTATTGTCAACGCATTAGCAATCTTAAGGAAGGTGGAAGGAAGGTGGCCTGACTTGATTTACATTAAAACAATGGAGAGGATGCCTGAAGAAAGACTGTTAGAAATGCAAATTCTTGGAAAGAGCTGACTGGAGAAGGAACCTGCTTTTCAAGGCTATGATTTATTTTGTCCCTGGATTAAGAATATGGCTGTGTCCTGCACACCTGGTATCAGTTTTGGAAATATGAAAAATGCATAGAATGGTCATCAGTTGCACACGGTTCCAGGAGCCGCTGCTGAGATGCGGCATGAGGCAGGGCATGAAGACCCTCAGGAATAGGCTGGAAGAGCCCTTTTGGAAGATGGACCGTGGTTTGCATGGAGACCTGAAGATGTTTTGGACATACCAGGACTGTGCAAAGGGCTACCATGGAGTGCAGTGTTGGCATGGGATGAAAGTTTTCCCTGGCTACTCTGCCCAGCTGGAGGGGTGGAATTGGAAAACCTGGAGACTGTCAGTCTCTGGTTATATTGAACTTGAACTGCAGAAGTTTGATGACGGCTGATGGTGGTTGAGTTTTCATTGTTCTAGTCTCTCCTTGCTATTTCTTATACAGTTAAAATGTTTACTCTGTGCCTTTACATGTTGAAAGTATTTAACTTGTTTGATTTTACAGGACTCACTATCTTAAGTTGATCAAGACTGTGAGAACCTTTGAAATTGGACTGAGTACAATTTACAATGTGTGATAGTTATAAATCTATTGGGGTCCAGGAGCTAAAATATATTGGGGGCCAGGGGCGGAATGTGGTAGTTTGAATATATGTCCCCCAATATATTCAGTGTTTTATTATTTTATAGTTTGCATCTGCAATCACCTTGCTAGAGGCAAGGTCACTGGGGGCCCGGTCTTAAGGTGTGGTGATGGTTTGAGAGTCCATTGTAAAGATATGCAAATGTGCCTAGCAGGAGTTCCTGAAGTGTGCTGTGTGACCTTTTGGCTGTAGTTTTTTTTGCTCTGTGTGCTGTGGTGGCTGGTTGGTTTTGCTCTCTCTGTTTGGCCCTGTGTAGAGCAGGCCACTTCTTCTGCCATTATGGAACTTCCCCTGGATCTGTAAGCTTCAATAAATAATATCCCTTCCTCCTTAACTGTGCCTGGTCTGGAAGTTCACCTCAGCGAACGTGAAGCTGTCTGCTACAGTACTCACCATCCCACAACGACGCGTCCTCCATCGCCTGGCCGGGGTGAAGACGGGACGCGATGGTACCAACGTATGGTGGGCACTTACAAGGAGTTCCTCTGAAATGAAAAGGGTAAAAGAGTCATAAAAAGAAGCAACTTAAGAAGCGACAATGACAATGCGACTGGCCTTCAGCCTATTAATCAGGTTCCCACGGGCCTGTGTGAGTGGGCAGTAAAAGAACACTGCTCCTCGCACGTCATGGAGTTC
>JAEOAD010002097.1:12500-57500 GCA_036365145.1 Orientallactaga sibirica
AGACATCCCCCTTCCGGGAGGCTCAGAACTAAGAGTGATGGCATGAAATGTAAGATATCGCTCCATTTCCAAAAAGACCCTTCCACACACCGCCTGTCCCCTGGCTCAGCAGTCCAAACTCAGGCGGCCATTTGGAGCGTTTTTTTGGAACCAGCAGATTCTCTAACCTCGGGTGACCGCGACGCGTTCACCCGAGGTTAGAGAATCTGGAGCCGGACGGGCCAGGAGAAGGCCTGGGTGTTCCAGGGACTCTCTGCGTGGGAGAAAAACGGGGCTCCCGACAAGCACCTGAGTCATCTGCTCACATCTGTCTGGGACCTCCAGAACTGACAGAGGTTTGGAGTTATTCAGTAGGAGTTTTGACGCCCTTTCTGCTTGAGGCTCACACTTCTGGTATCCCAGCCGACCTCATGGAGTGTCAGAGATGTGCGGGCAGGCAGTGTCTCAGCTGCTGTGCATGAAATCAAGATGTGCGCGCCCCCTTGTGTTCAAGTGCGGCATTGCACCCTTGCGTAACTTTGCATCTGACTAAACGTGGCACCTGGAGACTGAAATCCCACTCAGGTCTCGAACCAGTGTTCTTAGGGTTAGAAGCCAGGCGCCTTAACCCCTAACTATTCTCTCCAGCCCAGAAACTCCTTTAAATTCCTTATAAGCCTTATGAGCTGAAGAGTGGGCAGAAGGAATCGAGAACCTCAGACCTGGAAGTGAACCTTGAGGCACGGAATCACCAGAAGGAGACGCTTGAGAACCTTCCTGACAACACGGTGGATGCAGGTGTGGTGATGGACCACAGCAAGGGCGAGGTATGGAAAAATCGCCAGTATGTCATTTCTTCATTCAGTCACACTTGCAAAACATCGCAAAGCCAAAATAACAAAAAGAAAAAAGAAGGGAAGGAAGGTAGGAAGGACGGAAGAAAAGAAAAAAAAGAAAGGAAGGAAGAAAGGAAAGGAAGGAAGCAGGACAGACAGCAAAGTCTGAAGCAAGCAAGCAACATAGAAAGAAAGAAAAACTAAAATATACAATAAATGAAATGAATTACCATCGAAACAGACTGAAGCTTTGACTTTACATAGCATAAATGCCGGGAATAGTTGTAAGCGAAGCGATGACACACAAGCCATTTGGCAAACGTCTATTAGGTCCTGCTAAGGAGACGACTCGATCATCTTTGAAAATTACAAAAAACCCTATGTGCTCTATCTTTGCAGGAGACACACAGATGGCTAGGCAGGCCTTTGTCATGATAGAGAAAATTCGGTGCTGGTTTCAGAAACTTTCCAGCAGATCAGCTGGGAAAGAAAATAACACAGACACAAGGCCAGAGTCACCGGGTGTCATCACATGACAAGCCGATATCACAGAAGCCTCCCTTAAACTGAGATCCAGAGAATGCTCGCTGGCACCTACTATGTATCTTAGGACATTAGAAGGATTTAATTCTGAGATTGACACTTCTTAGAAGTTATTCTAACATTTCCGGGAAACCAATTGTGAATAGGAACATGTTACAAGGGTTTGGCTGGAAGTTCAAGGCCAGACAGCGATTCCACAGTGAATTCTGTGTTAGCCCAGGCTACAGCCACTGCTACCCTGTACCCCCTCCAAAAATTATGTATGTATGTATTTATGTATATATATGTGTGTGTGTGTGTGTGTGTGTGTGTGTGTGTGTGTGTGTGTGTGTGTGTGTGTGTGTTTCTGTGTTGATGGATACATATTTACATACGGCCTTAATGCTAATCCTATTGAGATATATATAAAAATTTATATACATTCACATATAATTATATATGTTAGTATATGTATGTATTATGTATTATAAATAACGTATAAAAATCTATAATACATGTAATTATATTTTATACATAGGAAAGGGAAGGGAAGGAAGGATGGAAGGAAGAAAGGAAGGAAGGAAGGAAGAAAGGAAAAGGGGAGGGGAGGGAGAGACACATAAAAAAGAAAGAAAGAAAGAAAGAAAGAAAGAAAGAAAGAAAGAAAGAAAGGGAGAAAGAGAAATAAAGAAAAGAAGGAAGGAAGGAAGGAAGGAAGGAAGGAAGGAAGGAGGAAAGAAAAGAAAAGAAAGAGAGGGAGGGAGAGAGGGAGGAAGGAATAGCCAGGTGTGGTGGCGCATGCCTTTAATCCCAGCACTGGGGAGGAAGAGGTATGAGGATTGCCTTGATTTAGAGGCCAGCCTGAGACTACATAGTGAATTCCAGGTCAGCTTGAGCTACAGTGAGACCCTACCATGGAAAACAAGAAATTAATAATAATAATAATAATAATAATAATAATAATAATAAATGATATGACATGAATGAAATGGTGTTGACAAGAATGCTGGCAGTGAACAGGGTTTGAGATACAGGGTGATGAATGGCCTTTGTGGTAGTGATTGTCTCTCAATTCTCCTTCCCATCGTGGGCCTGAAAAGCAAAGATACTCCACAGTTTCCACCATGTCTGCCAAGACTCTTTCTAGGTATCTGGCTTTAAAGTAAATTTAGGGAATAAAAGAGAGAAAAACTGATTGCAGATTAAGAGTTTTATTGGCAGCTTGAGGAATTCATTTCTATGCTGCTCTCTCTCTCTCTCTCTCTCTCTCTCTCTCCATATATATGCTAGATACTTTGTATGGTTGCATCATGTGTTGTTACCATGATTTCCTTTCCTCTCTGCCCCCATTCCACTGAGGCCTTCCTCAGTGGTATTGCTGGTGTTCACCATGGGGTTGTGAGAACAGCAGTCATTCATTGTGTGTGGTGGGGACAATGCTTCCGGATATTACCTCCAACAAAGTGGCTCTTACAATCCTTCCACCCTCCCTCTTCTGCAAAATTTTCTAAGCTGCTGAGGGCTAAACACTAAAGTAGACTTAAAATACACCCACCAAGGCACAGAGAATAACCCATTTCAGGCTACTTTGTAGGCAGTTTGCAAAGCAATTTTCTATATATTTTTATATATTTGATAGTCTTTTATAAAATCAAACTAGATCTACTTATAAAAACAAAATCTTGAACTGGGCATGGTGGCACACACCTTTAATCCCTGCACTCTACAGGCAGAGGTATGAAGATTGCAGCAAGTTTGAGGCCACCCTGAGAATACATAATGAATTCCAGGTCAGGCTGGGCTAGAGGGAGACCTTTCCTTGAAAACCAAAACAAACAAAGCAAAAATCCCTGGGAATTGTAAATATAGAATATCACCATGATTGTGGAAAGCTCTACTGAGCAGTGCTCTCTAGACAGCCAGGCCTTACAATGTTATACATTTGCAATTAATCAGTCAACATTAAAAAAAATAAAATAAGCCGGGCGTGGTGGCGCACGCCTTTAATCCCAGCACTTGGGAGGCAGAGGTAGGAGGATCGCCGAGAGTTCGAGGCCACCCTGAGACTACATAGCTAATTCCAGGTCAGCCTGGACCAGAGTGAGACCCTACCTCGCAAAACCAAAAAAAAAAATAATAAAAATAAAATAAAATATAATAAAATCATTGAACATGGTGCTGTACACCTTTACTCACAAATAGGGAGGAGCACTGCTGTGAGTTGGAGGCCAGTTCGAGACTAAATAGTGAATTTCAAGTCAGCCTGGGATATAGCAAGACCCTATCTCAAAAAATAAATAAATAAAATCTTAACTTTACCACTATGCTGATAATTAAATGTCAATATGCTTAAAAATGATTAATTTGGCCCCATGTTATTTACTCAATTGTGGCCTATATTGTTAATTGTTAATGAATGCACCTGATCAAGCGTTCCTGGGAGTTTTTATGAAGTCATAGGTTACCTTGTTCTTGAAAAAAAGGTAGTGTGAATATATCATGAACTAAGAGGAGCCTGAAAGCGCCAGGACATGGTGTTAAAGACAAGAAATATTGATTATTCTGATACAATTAGTGAATATTGTATAAGTGTACTGAAATAGCATGAAGTACATGAGAAATGGTTATATTAATCAAAAATTATTTACAAAGCTAATTTGATCATTACACACTGTACACTCACTGAATTATGACACTGTATTCCATAATTTTTTACAATTAAAATAATTTGAAAAATTAAAAACAAGTAGAGACAGATAGAAACTGTGCTAATTGAACAGATGAGCAACAAATCCCTAAAAGCACTTCTGGTACTGGTCTTTGTGTCTCAGAGCTGATTTGAGAGAGACACAGAGATCTCATTAGTTTTTTTCGGGATAAAGGTGGAAAATATTTGTTTATATAGGTAAGAAATATCTTTGTTTCCTACAACCAGAAAGCCAGAAGACCATTTTAGGATATGTATAACCCAAAGTCACTGTAGGAAAACTTTTCAGTGAATTTTTGATTTTATATTAGACATGTTAACTTCCAATGATTAATTAATCTTGCCTTTCCAAACCAATCTATTTCCATAGAAACCAAAGTTCATCTCCTCACCAAAATCTGAACGGAAAACACAGACAGCACATTTTATTTGGTAGCAGATGAAAAACGGGATAGTGAAAGCATGCACACAAAGACTTACCGAGGTGTACAAGAGTCCCTCACTGGTCACTGCCAAATACAGCTTGGTTTGAACTCCTTCAAGAGCCACCACTTGAAGACCCACAGGGATGCGTTAAACAGAGCTGAAAATTCATAGAAAGTGAAAAAGTTACACTTCTTGATTTCATAGTTTTCCAATGTGTTCCACAGGAGAATCTGGCTCCCTAAAGGTGGTATGGACTGGACAAGTATGTACAGAGACATGTAGCCACATAAAAACTAAAGCCTCATTGTACCTTCTAGTGTACTTGACTCATGATTTCAATTACAGTCATTTAACCAGGGCTGTAAGTACATATTCTCAAACACTCCAGGTACAATGGAAGACTCTCGACTCAGTACCCTAGTTTATAGAATCAGAAAGAGGAATATTGATGCTTCTTGGGTGATCTGCCACCAGGAATTGTTTTGCACATTAAATAACATCATCCTTTATAAAAATAAGCTATTTTAAATGATTTTTTTCTTAAATTTATTGATTTGAGACAGAGAGAGAGGAGAGACAGAGAGAGAGAGAGAGAGAGAGAGAGACAGAATGGGCATGTCAGGGGCTTCAGCTGCAGCAAACAAACTCCAAGTGCATGTGGGACCTTGTGCATCTGGCTTCCACGGGTACTAGGGAATAGATCCTCAGACCTTTGGCTTTGTAGGCAAGTCCGTTAACCACTAAGCCATCTCTCCAGTCAAAAACTAAGCTTTTAAACTGCTTCCCTAGGTATTTGACCAAATTTACACAGTCAAGGTCAGATATATCTGTCAGTTGGGAAGTGATTCCTATACTCTTAGAAGTGATATTATTAGTCCAATATCGTCATTTAAATAATCTATATAATTTCCAATATACCCCCCTCTAAACATATCTATACCTTGTAATAAAAAGTCATATTCTCAGGTGGGTGTGGTGGCACATGCCTTTAATCCAAGCACTGGGGAGGCAGAGGTAGGAGGATCGCTTTGAGTTCAAGGCCACCCTGAAAGTTCAGAGTGAATTCCAGGTCAGCTTGGTCCAGAGTGAGACCCTACATAGAAAAAACAAAATGGGGTCATTCATTTCTGTGCATGTATATTCTCTGCAGTAGATAGGATAACATGGATGAAAAATATTAATGAGGAAGGAAGTACTCCTTGCTGAGCCTACAGTGTATCTTTCCCTTAAAATCAGGGTACTTCCCAAAGTGGAGCTAGGACATACTATACAGTTCAAAGTACAAGTGTTCCTACCACAAGCCACTGATGGTGCTTTATTCAATACTTGTCATATTAAAATCTGTGCCCTTTTGTTACGTGAGATAAAAGAAAAGAATTGCACAGATTTCAAGCCAGGATTCTGTGCTGTAACTGACAATGCAATGTTCAGAAAATGAATGTAAGATCTTGAGTTCCTTGTTTATATGTCATACTTTTGAAGATGCTTTGCTCACAGCAGGGGCTCAAAACATTCGTATATTGATAGAAAACTGTACAATGAAACATGATAATTGTTTTTGAGAAGCAATAAATCACAATTCCATTATATAGGCCCATCATTTAAAAAATCTGAAAGCTTAAAACTAAATTTTTCCTTATGGTTTGGTTTAAAGTTCATATTACTATGCATTACTTGACAACTATAAAACAAACGTATGTCTGAAATCAGGTTTGGTCATAATAATAGCTAATGGAAGATAATGATAAATGAAATTCAGAATTATTTCTAGAACTTCATTATTTTACAATATTCTAAACCTTCTTTGTTGTCTTTTTGGAATATTTTAAAAATTAATTGTGGGGGCTGGAGAGATGGCTTAGCAGTTAAGGCGTTTGCCTGCAAAGCCAGAGGATCCCAGTTCGATTCTCCAGTTCTCATGTAAGCCAGATGCATAAGGAGGCACATGCATCTGGAGTTCATTTGCAGTGGCTGGAGTCCCTGGCATGCCCATTCTCCCTCCCTCCCTCCCTCCATCCCTCCCTCCCCCCTCTCTCTCTCTCTCTCTCTCTCTCTTTCCCTCTCTCTGTCTCTAATAAATAAATTTTTTAAAAATTAATTATGAGTAGAGAGAATGAGAAAGAGTGTGTGCATGGGCATGCCAGGGTCTCTCACTCTACAAATAAACTTCAGATATGTGTGTCACTATGTGCATTTGGCTTTACCTGGGTATTGGGGAAGCAAACTTAGGCCAACAGGCTTTACAAGCAAGGGCCTTTAACCACTGAGCCATCTCCAGCTCTTCTTACTTATTTTTTTTTTTTCACTCTAGCCCAGGCTGACCTGGGAATCACTATGCATTCTCAGGGTGGCCTTGAACTCATGGCAATCCTCCTACCTCTGCCTACCGAGTGCTGAGATTAAAGGTACACACCACCATGCCTGGCCCTCTTCTCAGTTATATCTTTAACAAAAGAGTTAAGATAATGAGGCAGAGAGAGAAAGTGAAGAAAGATTGAGATTTTTCTTTTTTGTTGTTTTTGGGTTATATTCTAACCACTCTGAGTTGGATTTTTTAAGAAAAATAAAATGCTTAAATTCCAACAGCTGGAAAGAGGTAGGAGGAAGAAAAGCAAAAAAAACATCAGCCATCATATGGTCTTATCTACTCCTGAATAATGGCATGAATTAATTTGCAGAACATGTATTTTGCTAATGTACTCTAAATTTCTGTGAAGCCTGATTCAAAAACACACATGTAAAACAAACAAAAAAACAAACAAACAAGTGAAAATCCCTAAAACCTGGAAGACAGCACTAAATGTGATATGGCGGGTCATCCATATTAGTCCAATACTTGTTTCAGACATTCAAGATAGAATTAGCATTTCATAAAACCTGTCCAAGCTGTGTCAAGAGGTTAGTCTTGTAGATAAAAATATGAATAAGTTAAATCAGAGAAAAACTAAGAGAAAACCACTATCTTTCTAACATGC
Source organism: Orientallactaga sibirica (assembly GCA_036365145.1). NCBI lineage: Eukaryota > Metazoa > Chordata > Mammalia > Rodentia > Dipodidae > Orientallactaga > Orientallactaga sibirica. The sequence goes on from JAEOAD010002097.1 coordinate 19,946, forward strand.
TTTGGTTGTTTTAGTTTATCTGTTTTATTTTGAGACAAGGTCTTGCTTTCTTTCTTTGCCTGGTGTGATACTTGCTATGTAGCTCACACTGGCCTTGCTGAACTGTGGGCAGTCTCCCTGCCTCATCGTCCATAGTGCTAGCATTACAAACATGTATCACCTTGGTCAGCATAGCTTGGGTTTCTGTAATTCTGGACTATTTCTTCACAGATTGAAGGGAAGGATGAAAAAATATTTCAGGGAGAAAGCAATTACTTGCATTTGTGTTTTTAAAGCATATTTAATAAATACTAAAAATTCTTCAATTTCAATCATAGTTTTGAAGTTGTTAATGAATGCAATTCCTTATTACTTATTCTCTTTGTGTCTACTGAAAACAGCTGCTTTCTACATTAAAAGGATCATTTTCTCAGAGCTGTGCACCTAGTTGGCACGCAGTGTTTGCTGTATTCTAATCTATAGCCACACTTCGTCATCACTTAAGATAGAGGTATTTCTCTAACAGGCTAATTAATAAAGATATTATTATAAAGAAAATTAGAGAATTGACATATATACCTGGTAATTTTACTACAGATTTGAAGAGAAAGGGAAACTTATCCATTTAAAATAGCCTTCATTGTACCCAAAGCAGATACAATAAACCATCAGTATGAAATGCCTATCCTTTGTTTCTTTTCAAAAAAATAAATAAGTTAGCAGGGCATGGTGGTTCTTGCCTTTAATCCCAGCATGCAGGAGGCAGAGGTAGGAGGATTGCTGTGAGTTCAAAGCCACCCTGAGACTACAGAGTGAATTCCAGGTCAGCCTGGATTAGTGTGAGACCTACCTGGAAAAACCTAAATAAATAAATAAATAAATAATTTATAAGACCTAATTTGCACATTATGGAATTTTATTGGACTGATGCTATTATAATAAATCTAGGTAACATAAGCTTAAATGTATAACATCAAACATGCTTTTACAAATGGATATATTTGGAAAACTATGAAATCATCTGTGATCATATTCTTGCTTACCATTTCAAGTTAAAATAACAGAAAAACAATTATATTGAATTCAATGAGAAAGTCAGAATAAAAGAAAATTTGAAAAAAAAGTGTAATACAAAGTAATGCAGATTAATGAACTCCTATATAAATGAGTGACAGTTGAAAAATACAACCTATAATCCTACTCCACTCATTTAATTAATGAGTTAAAATGAATGCCCAAACTTGTTTGGCTTGAGGGAGGAAATATATATAAATTTGAATGGCTATACTTTCATATTGATAGATTAATCATTAAGCATTCTGTTTTTGTGATGGTGTCTGTATACATACCCTAAATGGGGAAGTGAAGTTAGCCCCTCAACTTCCGCTCTCTCTTAACATCAAGCCTAGAGTCAATCACCACTAATCTGCTATTTCTTTTGAGATAATTTCCATGTACATGAAAGGAGTTATGGTAATATGTACCTTTGACTGACTTACCATTCTGTGCATTACTCTGACTAAACACAGATTATCATCATCAGGCTATGTTCTTTAATAGTTTTCCGATGTCATTAGTACACAGAAATGTCATGCATTTTCAGTGGGAGTTCTAAGGCAACGAAAGGCAGAAGCTATGCATAGGTAGGAATGGAATAATTAGACCTATATCTAAAGATCCATAGTAACAAATGGAGCCTAGGTTTTGGTGTGTACATGTGTGTGTTGTATATCTCCTAAAATGATTACATACACTGTGATCTTGATGTGTTTAGCATAGCACACTTGGTAAGACACACAGCCCAATGAACCCTCAATTATTTTTATACTTTTCCTTTCCAGGAAAGATATATGAACAACAGATCAAAAGACACATATATTTTTTGTATTTGTAACCAGACCTTAAAAGTTGACAGGGCAAAACTTGACCAGGTGGGGCTCATTGGTAGCTTACCATAAACTTCCCTTTAATAGTGCCCATTGTTCCCAATAAAATAAAGCAATATACTTCCATTAATTCCTTCCCCAAACATCACCTTGTAATATAATTTGAGGAATGTTTTATTATTAATCACTATGTATTAATGTTGATTATTTAATTCTAGTAAAATATATTCCTTCATTTGTTTTAAATTGTTGTTGTTTTAAATAGAATGCATGCATAGAGCTGGAGAGATGAGATGGCTTAGCAGTGAAGGCCCTTGCCTGCAAAGCCAAAGGACCCAGGTTCAATTACCCAGGACCCACATAAATCGGGTGCACAAGGTGGTGCACACATCTGGAATTCATATGAGGTGCCTGGAGGGCCTGGCATGCCCATTCTGTTTCTCTCATTCTATCTGCCTATTTCTCTCACTCTCTCGAGTCAATAAATAAATAAAAATAAAATATAGAATCTTATGCATGAAAGGGCATCTGGGATTCATTATGAAACTTTAATATCAACACAGTAATACAGGAGTTTGCAAAAACAGAAAAATCATCTGACATAGAAGGTCTTTAATCTTAGGAACCAAGAGCTTTGGAAGAATCATGAAAGATGACTTCCTCTTCTTAGCCTAGGAAGCATTCTTAAAACGTGTAAAGCTCTTCAGTACTTAATATCAAAAGCTTTGTCTATGACTTAGCTGTCTCTAGCTACGTAGTTCTGAAAATAGTCTTTAGTGCTCAGATCTACTTTCCTCCATTTTCCTCCTCAGGCAACGATGGGGGTGTAGCCGACAGCTTCAGGTTCACTGAGAAGAATCTGGCCTGCCTTCATAGGACCAAACATAGAGAGTGGCAATGATGTCCACTGAGCTCCCCTCCAGCAATTTCCAAGGTACACACTTGACTGCTTGTCCCCATGTCCCGGTCACGCCTTCCCAAAGCCCAGGGAGAGCGCAGGCACGCACGCACACACACACACACACACACACACACACACACACACACACACACTACATGTCTGAATCTCAGGGGATACATCCAGGACAGGATATGCTTTGGGTCTCTGCGCCTGTCCCAGAGTAGTTGCACTGAAGCAAGCCCGTTACAGTGACAGAGGCAAGAAAGCCATCGCCTTTGCATGCACGCACACAGGCTAGGCAGCCTCATCCCCACAAACTGGGCTTCAAACTCCCCTTACATGGCCACCGCAACCCCTCCACCATCCTCCAATCTAACGGGGGACATGTCAAAAGGCAAAAGCCCGTTCCCACCTCATCTCCTTCTGGGCCTCTTCTTGGAGCCAAAGAGTTGGACCCCAAAAAGACATTTAACTTGTTTTTGTCGCAGCTGATCTTGCCTTTGCTCGGGCTGTGGACACACTGGCAGGCATTGGATTTCCTGCACTTGCGGGCTTGTCTCTTCTAACAGAGGAGTGGGGACAGCAGCTGCCATGGCCACAACGCCCACACTACCCCTTCTTTTTTTTTTAAAAAAAAAAACTTTTTAAAAATTATTTTCTTGGAGAGAGACATAGAGAGAGAGAGAGAGAGAGTAATGGGAAGACAGAGATGGACACGAGAGCAGTGTCTCAGCTGCTGCGAACAAAATCCAGATGTGTGCGCCCCTTGTGTTCACGTGCGGCATTGCACCCTTGTGTCACTTTGCATCTGGCTAAACCTGGGACCTGGAGATTGGAACCGCTGGAGATTGGAACCAGTGTTTTTAGGGTTAGGAGGCAGGCGCCTTATCCCCTAAGCCATCTCTCCAGCCCACACCACCCCTTCTTTTGGGGTCCCTGAGTGGGTTCGCCTAGGGCTCCTCCTCTGCCTTCCCCACCTGGGCTCTTATTGGCCTGCGCTCTGCCCAGTTTTTCCCCTGAGGAGGAGCTCAACACAGCCATGGGAGCTCCTCTGGCAGTGGCCTGGCACCCACAGGTGGCTGGCAGTCTGGGTCCAAGCAAAAGCCACAGCCCTGGTCGGGGATCACAGGCTACACTGATTGGCTGGCAAAGGAGACTGTGCTGCCCTCAGGCGTGCTCTCGGGCCTGAGTACCGAAGGCACTGTGCAAGTCCAAGTGGCTCGTGTTGGAGTTGCATGGCATCAGCAGCCCTGTGTGGCGCAGAGAGTGCCAGAGGAGAGAGGTGGGGAGGGAGAGTGAGGGCGTGGGGGAGGGTGGTCCCTCAGGAGAGAGGCTGCTGCACAGTGGGGGGGCAGCATGGGGGAGCTTGCTCCGGCCCTGGCCCCCTCCCAGTACTCTTCCACTAGTTCTTACAACTTCTAGGACTGATGATCGCTAAAGTTGGCCCATGCCAGCTTTCCAGTAGTGATCAAACAGGTGGCCTCACGTCTTCAGTGTTGCTGCTACTGTTGCTGTTGCTGTTCTCTGAGCACAGAGCAATACCAGGATGGGAATTCCATGTCCACAGGCCCCCTCCCTCCTCCCTCCTGAACAGCCTGAAGGCCTCCTGCCAAAGGTCAGTGCCCTCCTTCCATCCTTCTGGGAGCCCAGCTACCCATTGTCTCCAGCAGGCTGCCACACCCACCCCATCCCCAAAATCCCCTTTGGCTCCTTCCACCTGCCTGACCTCCCAACAATTTCAGTCTCAGCAACAAAAACTCTTGTGCTTGTTAGTCCAGTATAGCCGAACCACGTGAGACTTCCCATGTTGTCCCTTCACAGAGATGCCACTGCTGCCTCCTCTGTCCCTTCTCCCCAGTCTTGAAGTGCTTCATCAGAAGTATAGATGCCTGTCTGCAAGGCTAGGTGGAGATTTACAGAATGATGCCAAGAGTTCTGAAATCCCCTGCCTTTGCAAATTCAGCTTTCCCAAAAGCAAAGGACAACTCAGATTAATAGGGGTGAAAACTCCTGCTTTTTGTCTGAAATACTGTGACAATTTAATTGGCCTTGTTCATCACTACAGTCCTATCACTCGGTATAGAACTTGTCATACAGTCTATGCTTAATCAGAATCCACTGAGAGTCACTGATGAATGACGGATGTATAGTGATTCTGAGGAAGGGTGTTTCCCAGCTCAGAATGTGAAATTGGCTAATTTCTGGGAAGCAGGAAAAGATACAATCTCATTGAAAGAAGGGTCACAAGAAGCTTGGTACAGGGTCACATATTCAAGTAAGCCCATGTTCACTTGGGCCTTCTACCAAAGGTCCTTGTATTCCAACTCATTGTGGAACCCTGATCTAGAATTTAAAAAAAAACTAAACTAAACTAAAGAAGGGCAAAGTTTTGATTCAAGAAAGGGACAGACTTGAAAAGGAATTAGGGGATGTTGAGGAGACAAGGAGAGATTTCTCATGTTCTTTTTCTTACCTTCTCCTCTTGTTCTCTCACCATCTGCTCAAGTACTTTCCCTAATGCATCTTAAGGACGCCTGTCAAATTATTTGTCATTCTAAATTCTTCTTTTTCTTTGCAAAAGCTCCTTCCTATATCTCATCCTTGGAGAACTACTTTCCAATAAAATGACTTGTTAATCACATGCTCTCATCAGTGCCAGATTAATAGGAAATGATCAACCTTAAATCCCCTGCCAAAATTAGCTTCATTTACTAACAGTGAATGTTATAATAGACAGCGCCTATAGTGGTGACATTTTAGGTCACAATATACTACTGGGGTAGCTTGAGAAGAAGGAATATCGTGAAAGAAGCCACCAATAGCATCGGTACCAGTTTATACTTCTCTCTTCTGAAATGTTTTTTATATGTACTTGACTTCCTTCTGTCTATTATGATACCATTCTTCTCAGCTCTTGTTCCATCTCTTCATGTCTTCATTGTCTTATATGATGTGCATGAGAACAGGTGAGAGAGCCAGAGTAGATATCAACAAGCTCCATTATACAAACTAGAAAACATTCTCATCAACTTGCTTAACACCATGCAATTAATTAATTTATTAATCTATACAGAATTACCTCCAAAGAGAAAGTGAGGTGGCTTACAAAATTTTTTTTTAATTCAGAGTCACTGAAGCACAAGGACAAGAACATTGGAATAAAGGAGTAAGGGTCCATAGAGGATGCCAGTAGAGTTTCCAACCAAGGTTTCTGATGCCACCTCTCACTCCCTTTCATCTCTATTAGGCTGCCACAGAAACTCTGTGATCCACTGAGTGATGACTGATAGCATTCAAAAAATAAAAATACACAATGCCAGCCAAAGCAGTAATTTCGACTGCATACAGCATGTTGCCCAGCATCTATTGAAATAATATTCCATGAAACGTAAGCACTGCAACATCTAATCCAAACATGAATTCCTGTAATTATCCTGCTTGGACTAGAAACTTAACCAATCAATAGACAGAGGCGAGTTGAAATGAGCAGAGTGAACAATGAAAATTGGTCCATGAAATGTCAAGAGATTGTTTTGCAGAGTTGCATAGAAGTCATAAAAGAGGTGGCTGTTTCTGAGGTAAACTAATTCACTTGTGATTACAAAACATTTTACAGATGTCCACCTGTTCCTGTATTTTGATGAGAGTTTAAACAACGACATGGCTTTATCTGTTTTTTTTTCCTAGACACATTTAACATCAATTAACTACTTAAAGCTTCTGATTTAGTTTGTATTTGCAATATCTTTATGTGTGCCAAAAGCACTTTCCTCTGCTTGCCACCTCAAAAGAACAGTATTTGACAAATCCTCTTCCCTTTGCATGCCACATATTCTCTCAAGTGTTCTCATGGTATCAGCAATCACAATGAGATAACACCTAAGTGTTTTTTGTCATTTACTTTCTTTTCATAAACCATAGGTAAATATTTTCCTGTCTATTGCCAATTGTTTCCAGTTATCACCTTCATCAAAATCTGCCCTTTTCTTTCTTTCTTTCTTCCTTCCTTCCTACCTTTTTTTTTTTTTTTTTTTTTTTTTCGAGGTATAGTCTCACTCTGGCCCAGGCTGACCTGGAATTAACTATGTAGTCTCAGGGTGGCCTCGAACTCTCAGCAATCCTCCTACCTCTGCCTCCATGCCCCGCTCCCCTTTTCTATTTTATTTCTATTTGGTTAATAGCTTTACCATCTAAATGCCAAAGGTCAAGTCGCTTGTGTCTTTTGAGACACCCAATGTCCCTTTGAGCACTATTGCAAAAATTTGGTCTACCTGGAAGCACTTTATATCTATCTATGCAGTGAATGCTGATACATATGATGCTCCTGCTTCCCTTCTAAATGAAATCAGCCAACACATCATAATTATTTTACTTATAAAATCAATCAATTCTTTTATTGATCTTCTTTTAGCCACTTCCATTGCAATGACTGTAAGAAAGGTGCTGGAGCCCCCAGGCAGATTCAAACAGTACCTGAGTGGTGAGTGAGGATTAAGGAAAAATAAAGACAAGAGAGACAAAAGATAACTTGGGAGGGCTGTCTGTCAAAGAAGGCATCATAAAACAGTTAAATCTTTGCCTTTAGATCAACAGGACACTTCCCCCTCAATTTCCATTATTCTCAGCAGGTAACTGATCTCTGCATGGCAAATCATTCTGCTTATCTTAGCCCATTGTCAAACAGAAGTTAAGTCAAAATCAAATGGCTGTTAACATTAGGCCATTTTACCTATTTTCTAATATTGAAAATTTATCTCTTTGAACTACACAACACTTTCAATTGGCAAAGCTCTTAAGAAACTTGTTTTATAGATTGCATGAGAACAGGTGAGAAAGATGCAGTAGATATTGACAGGCTCCATTTTACAAACCAGAAAACATTCTCATCAAACTTAACAACACCATGCAATTAATTAATTTATTAATCTATACAGAATTACCTCCAAAGAGAAAGTGAGGTGGCTTACAAAAAGTTTTTTTAATTCAGAGTCACTGAAGCACAAGGACAAGAACATTGGAATAAAGGAGTAAGGGTCCATAAAGGATGCCAGTAGAGTTTCCAACCAAGGTTTCTGATGCCACCTCTCACTCCCTTTCATCTCTATTAGGCTGCCACGGAAACTCTGTGATCCACTGAGTGATGACTGATAGCATTCAAAAAATAAAAATACACAATGCCAGCCAAAGCAGTAATTTCGACTGCATACAGCATGTTGCCCAGCATCTATTGAAATAATATTCCATGAAACGTAAGCACTGCAACATCTAATCCAAACATGAATTCCTGTAGTTATCCTGCTTGGACTAGAAACTTAACCAATCAATAGACAGAGGCGAGTTGAAATGAGCAGAGTGAACAATGAAAATTGGTCCATGAAATGTCAAGAGATTGTTTTGCAGAGTTGCATAGAAGTCATAAAAGAGGTGGCTGTTTCTGAGGTAAACTAATTCACTTGTGATTACAAAACATTTTACAGATGTCCACCTGTTCCTGTATTTTGATGAGAGTTTAAACAACGACATGGCTTTATCTGTTTTTTTTTCCTAGACACATTTAACATCGATTAACTACTTAAAGCTTCTGATTTAGTTTGTATTTGCAATATCTTTATGTGTGCCAAAAGCACTTTCCTCTGCTTGCCACCTCAAAAGAACAGTATTTGACAAATCCTCATCCCTTTGCATGCCACATATTCTCTCAAGTGTGCTCATGGTATCAGCAATCACCATGAGATAACACCTAAGTGTTTTTTGTCATTTACTTTCTTTTCATAAACCATAGGTAAATATTTTCCTGTCTATTGCCAATTGTTTCCAGTTATCACCTTCATCAAAATCTGCCCTTTTCTTTCTTTCTTTCTTTCTTTCTTTCTTTCTTTCTTCCTTCCTTCTTTTTTTTTTTTTTTTTTTTTTTTTTTCAGTTTATAGTCTCACTCTGGCCCAGGCTGACCTGGAATTAACTATGTAGTCTCAGGGTGGCCTCGAACTCTCAGCAATCCTCCTACCTCTGCCTCCATGCCCCGCTCCCCTTTTCTATTTTATTTCTATTTGGTTAATAGCTTTACCATCTAAATGCCAAAGGTCAAGTCGCTTGTGTCTTTTGAGACACCCAATGTCCCTTTGAGCACTATTGCAAAAATTTGGTCTACCTGGAAGCACTTTATATCTATCTATGCAGTGAATGCTGATACATATGATGCTCCTGCTTCCCTTCTAAATGAAATCAGCAGACACATCATAATTATTTTACTTATAAAATCTATCAATTCTTTTATTGATCTTCTTTTAGCCACTTCCATTGCAATGACTGTAAGAAAGGTGCTGGAGCCCCCAGGCAGATTCAAACAGTACCTGAGTGATGAGTGAGGATTAAGGAAAAATAAAGACAAGAGAGACAAAAGATAACTTGGGAGGGCTGTCTGTCAAAGAAGGACATACATGGAAGTACATATTGGAACATACAGGACCTGTGCCAGGTTTTTGGATTACAAGTGGGAAGTAATACTCCAGCATTAAACTCTATAGCAGGGGACTACCTCTTTATAAGAGGGAAGGTGAAACTTAAATGGTGTTAACATTATAAGTGTCCATATTTTACCTATTTTCTAATATTGAAAATAATTCTTTGGAACTACACAACACTTTCAGGATTGGCAAAGCTCTTAAGAAACTTGTCTTATATAATGTGCATGAGAACAGGTGAGAAAGCCACAGTAGATACTGACAGGCTCCATTTTACAAACCAGAAAACATTCTCATCAACTTGCTTAACACCATGCAGTTAATCAATTTATTAATCTGTACAGAATTACCTCCAAAGAGAAAGTGAGATGGCTTACAAAATTTTTTTTTTGAACTCAGAGTCACTGAAACACAAGGACAAGAACATTGGAATAAAGGAGTAAGGGTCCATAGAGGATGCCAGTAGAGTTTCCAACCAAGGTTTCTGACGCCTCCTCTCACTCCCTTTCATCTCTATTAGGCTGCCACAGCAACTGTGTGATCCACTGAGTGATGACTCACAGTTTTGTTGGCATTCAAAAAATAAAAATACACGATGCCAGCCAAAGCAGTAATTTTGACTGCATACAGCATGTTGCCCAGCATCTATTGAAATAATATTCCATGATATATACGCACGGAAACATCTAATCCAAACATGAAATCCTGTAATTATCCTGCTTGGACTAGAAACTTAACCAATCAATAGACAGGTGAGTTGAAACGAGGAGAGTCCACAAAGAAAATTGGTCCATGAAATGTCACAGGCCTGAGATTTTTTTTTCAGATTTGCATAGAGGTCATGAAAGTGGTGGCTGTTTCTGAGGTAAACTAATTCACTTGTGATCACAAAACATTTTACAGATGTCCACCTGTTCCTGTATTTTGATGAGAGTTTAAATAACGGCATGGCTTTATTTGTTTTTTCCTAGACACATTTGACATATATTAACTGCATAAAGCTTCTGATTTAGTTTGTATTTGCAATATCTTTATGTGTGCCAAAAGTACTTTCCTCTCCTTGCCACCTCAAAAGAACAGTATTTGATAAATCATCTTCCGTTTGCATGCCACATATTCTCTCAAGTGTTCTCATGGTATCAGCAATCACCATGACACCTAAGTGTTTTTTGTTATTTACTTTCTTTTCATAAACCATAGGTAAATCTTTTCATGTCTATTACCAACTGTTTCTAGTCATCACCTTCATCAAATCTGCCCTTTTCTATTTTACTTCTATTTGGTTAACAGTTTTACCACATAAATGCCAAAGGTCAACTCACCAGTCTCTTTTGAGACACCCAATGTCCCTTTGAGCACTACTGCACAAATTTGTTCTACCTGAAGCACTTTATATCTATCTATGCAGTGAATGTTAACACATATGATGGTCCTGCTTCCCTTCCAAATGAAATCAGCCAACACATCATAATTATTTTACTTATAAGATCAGTCAATTCTTTTATCGATCTTCTTTTAGCCACTTCCATTGCAATGGCTGTAAGGAAGGCCATTAGATATTTGTCCTGTCCTATTTTACCTCTTTGCATGGTGCATAGCATTTTCTAAAGTTTCATAGATTTATGGAAGATAATGATGCATATTTTATTGCCTTCTCTTCATGAATTCACGAGGTTTCATTAAGCATTGTAGTGTCAGCAACATCAATTGCTCAAGTTATCAATGTGGAACACTGTCCTAATAGGGTGTGCTCACTACGTGGGAGGGGGGTAATAACTATGTTGAAGGGACGTGAAGACATAATCAATACCAAATAATAGGAAGAATTGGAAATTCATCCTGAAGAAGATTCTGACTTAATTCCTGGAACTAACGTATTTAAATATTTCCCCTAAAGGAACCCCAGGATCATCTGGAAATTTTCCTACTTCATGAAAACATAATAGTTTTTCCTTACTAGGAAATAAATATAGAATGTTCCATATTTTGCTACCTTTTAGCTTGCTCTTCGCAGATAGGAAACCCACCAATCTACAGTGCAGAGGCCCCTGAGAAGCTTTTCTTAGAAATGAGCTCACATAGACATTTACCAGTTTGCTGAAATAATGGTCAATTGGAATGGTAGGATCTGTATTTTCAGTATCAGTTCCCTAAAGTTAGTAACAAATACTCTAGTTTTCTTGAGTGGAGGACCCTGACATACTACCTACTTGACATGAGTTCCCTACTTGTATTATTTTCAAAATGTGCGATTTTAAAAATTTATATCTTGCATGATTTATATTTTATTTTATTTCATTTTATTTGAGAGAGAGAGAGAGAGAGAGGCAGATTTATTGAGCAAATGGGCATACCAGAGCCTTCAGCCACTGCAAACGTACTCCAGATGCATGTGCTACTTTGTGAATTTAGCTTACGTGAGGAATGACCCCGGACCCTTAGGCTTCACAGACAAGCACCTTAACCACTGAACAATCTCTCCAGCCCACACGATTTATTTTTAATCAACATTTTTTATCACAGCACCAATAACAGTGATAACGAATCAGAAAATTTCTGTGTGTATTACCAGTAATAACTTCGCATACTCAAGAGAACACACGTGGTTCTATTGCATCCTATCCCATGCCTACATATTACTTCCTGAAAGTATTTCTTTTACTAAAATCCTACTTTGACTATAACCCTGTTGTTCTAAAAGAGATCATTTAAAGTCAGAATCATCCACTATTAAATTATCCTACCATTAAGGTACAAGTCTGAAAAATATATCATGTTTCCTATCATTTATACTAATAGCACTGTGTTAATAATAAAGTGACAGATTTCACAATTCTTACAATGTATTCAAATCTGTCTTTTAGGAAAAATAAATATTCCCAGTATTTCTTTCAAAAGGAAATGAATGGCCGGAAAAGGTGGCACATGCCTTTAATCCCAGCACTTGGGAGGCAGAGGTAGGAGGATTGCCATGAGTTGGAGGCCATCCTGAGACTACATAGTGAATTCCAGGTCAGCCTGAGCTACAGTGAGACCCTACCTTTGAAAAAAAAAGAAAAGAAAGAAAAAACACGAATGAAATGGTGTTGACAAGAATGCTGGCAGTGAACAGGGTTTGAGATACAGGGTGATGAATGGCCCTTTCTGGTTGTGATTGTCTCTCATTTCTCCTTCCCATCGTGGTCCTGAAAAGCAAAGATACTCCACAGTTTCCACCATGTCTGCCAAGACTCTTTCTAGGTATCTGGATTTGAAGTGAATTTAGGGAAAAAAGAGAGAAAACTGAATGCAGATTGAGAGTTTTATTGGCAGCTTGAGGAATTGATCTGTATTCTCTCTCTCTCTCTCTCTCTCTCTCTATCTCTGTCTCTATCTCTCTCCACATATATATTGCTAGCTAGACTTTGTATGATTGCATCATGTGTTGGTACCATGATTTCCTTTCCTCTCTGCCCCCATTCCACGGAGGCCTTCCTCAGTGGTATTGCTGGTATTCACCATGGGGTTGTGTGTTATGACTTGTGAGAACAGCAGCCATTCATTGTGTGTGGTGGGGACAATGTCTCTGGATATCACCTCCCACAAAGTGGCTCTTACAATCCTTCCACCCTCCCTCTTCTGAAAAAAATTTCCTAAGCTTCTGAGCTAAACACCAAAGTAGACTTAAAATACACCCACCAAGGCTCAGGGAATAACCCCTTTAAGGCTACTTCATAGGCAGTTTGCAAAGCAATTTTCTCCATTTTCAATGCCCTGTTGTTTTCATAAAACATAGGAATACAGTATAAACACTTAGAGAATTTATATATTTGATAGTCTTTTATAAAAATCAAACTAGCCGGGCATGGTGGCGCACGCCTTTAATCCCAGCACTCGGGGGAGGCAGAGGTAGGAGGATCGCTGAGAGTTCAAGGCCACCCTGAGACTACATAGTTAATTCCAGGTCAGCCTGAACCAGAGTGAGACCCTACCTTGCAAAACCAAAAAAAAAAAAAAAAAAAATCAAACTAGATTGAGGAGGGACACAGGTTGTTTGTGGAAAAATAGGTCTAGGGAACTCCTTCAATCAGGAGATAAGGAGAAGAGAGATCCTTCTCTGATCTCTAGAAAAGTGGAGATTGAAAGTGCAGATTTAAGGACATTTCTGCTTTTTACTTTCAGGGCCCAGTCACCCTAAACTAACCTAACAAAGCTACCTGACTCCTCCTCACTGGGATCACAGGTGCAGAGGATTCCTGTGGCTTCAGCATCCATCTCATGACAATCATGCTACCGTGAGCCACATGCCAAGTATGGATGAAGATGTAGTGCAGGAACCATTGAACTGTGAAGAATGTGCTGGATGGTAATGAAGAAGTCTCTGCCATGGACTGGGTGCCACCTACAAATTCATCTGTGCCTTCACGTGATCCATGGAACTGTAAAGAATATGCTGGGTGATAATGAAGAAGTCTCTGTGATGGACTAACAACCAATTTATCTGTGCCTGCACTTCCTCCGCAGGGGAGAACATCCTCTTTATGGTAGCATCTGGAGCCAGACTTTATGGACCTCAGCTTTAATGTCCCAAAGCGAGTAGATGGCATGTCTAATTATTGGTGGGAGTAAGCAGACACCACGTATGATACAGATACCCAAAGCTGCGATATTTCCTTCCAGGAAGTAAATGAAGACCATGACGGCCATGAAGATCTATTCCAGGAACATAAACTAAATTACATGGGACTTGGAGAATCGAACTGGGGTCCTTAGGCTTCGCAGCCATGGTCCTTAACTGATAAGCCATCTCTCAAGCCCTTTTAAGGTATTTTTAGGATTTTATTTTATTTATTTGATTTAGAGAGAACATGGGCATGCCAGGACTTCTAGCTACTACAAAAACCTGCTGGAGCTGAGCTTCAAGCCTCCTCCATGTGAACCAGCTGACAGAAAGTTGGAAAAGGCTACCCTGCATGCAGTTAAAGGGAGAAGACACCAGTGAACGTACTCAACAGTGAACACTGCAAGCTTTAAATTTAGTCAGCCAGGCCAAATGAGCCAATGGGTGCAACAGTGGCATGTCTCTTGGGGGGGGAACAAACTGCTCTCTAATTGGACTGGAGGCCCACTCCATGGGAGGAATACATCCCTGATACTAAAAACCTATGACACAGGTAGTCATGAGCCCTACGGGTGTAATGTCTGCTGGTGTTACACTAAATGTATATACAATGATCACCAAAATGCCCAGTAGGCTCTTCTCTTAATGTCCACACCCATATATCAATGCTACTCTCACTTGTGGTTAGAGAAGCTTTTCTTTTCAGATGGTGGTGACCTTGGGATGACTCAGAAGGCACCATGGTGCTGAGAAGTGACAGAGGAGTGCTCAGCCCTGAAACATCTCAAACCCACCTTCTAGGCTAAGGGCCCATGCAAAAAAAAAGGGGTTGGAAAGAATATAAGAGCCAAAGGAAGAGTAGGACTCCTTACAACGTGCTCCTCCAGACACAAAATGGCCTGGATATTCATGACCTTGCAGTTCCTATCCTTATAATAGCAGGAAAAGATCATGACATCAAACTGAAAAGAGACTGATTTGAGGGGGGGGGGATAGACGGAGAGTGAAGTTTCAAAGGGAAAGTGGGGGAAGAGAGGGAAGTACCATGGGATACTGTCTACAATTAAAGAAGTTGTCAATAAATATAAATTTAAAATAATTTTTAAAAAATCAAACTAGATCTACTTATAAAAACAAAATCTTGAACTGGGCATGGTGGCACACACCTTTAATCCCTGCACTCTACAGGCAGAGGTATGAAGACTGCAGCAAGTTTGAGGCCACCCTGAGAATACATAATGAATTCCAGGTCAGGCTGGGCTAGAGGGAAACCTTTCCTTGAAAAACAAAACAAAACAAACAAAAACCCTGGGAACTGTAAATACAGAATATAACCATGATTGTAGAAAGCTCTGCTGAGCAGTGCTATCTAGACAGCCAGGCCTTACAATGTTATACATTTGCAATTAATCAGTCAACGTTAAAAAATGAAATAAAATCATTGAACATGGTTATGTACACCTTTACTCACAAAGAGGTAGGAGGATTGCTGTGAGTTTGAGGCCAGTTTGAGACTAAATAGTGAATTGCAAATCAGCCTGGGCTATAGCAAGACCCTACCTCAAAATAAATAAATAAATAAATAAAATCTTAACTTTACCACTATGCCATCTCTTCAGTCAAAAACTATGCTTTTAAACTGCTTCCCTAGGTAGTTGACCAAATTTACACTGCCAAGGTCAGAGATATTAGTCAGTTGGGAAGTGATTCCTATACTTTTAGAAGATAAATTATTGGTCCAATATTTTTATTTAAATAATCTGCCAGAGCCCACTGGCAGATTCAAATAGTACCTGAGTGGGGAGTGAGGATTAAGGAAAAAGAAAGACAAGAGAGACAAAAGATGAACTTGGGAGGGCTGTACATCAATACCTAGGCCCCAGCCTTTCTTAGTTTAGCGTTTTTATACTTCTTCTCAGAGCACAAGGATGCAAATGGCAAAAATGGTAAATACAGAATTTCTCAGAAAAACGCATCTCAAAACAGTTAAATCTTTGCCTTTAGATCAAAGGACACACTTCCTCCTCAATTCCATATTCTGAGCAGGTAACTGATCTCTGCTTGGCCAAACATTCTGCTTATCTTTAGCCCATTGTCAAACAGAAGTTAAGTCCACATCAAATGACTCCGACAATGATCTATATAATTTCCAATCCAACCCCCCTCCAAACATATCTAGACCTTGCAATAATAAGTCATATTCTCCCAGAGAAGATTTTATTAAAGAACAGAAATTTTCCAAGTCAGTCTTGAGAGGGGTTTAGCTTTTAGTCTTGAAGAACAAAGATTAAATCAATAAAAACAAGGAGGCAGGTTTTGTGGTGCCTGCCTTGAATCCTAGCACTTGCAACTCTGAGGCAGGTCAGCCTGGGGCTACAGAGTGAGTTCCAAGACACCCCACACTAGAGTAGGACACTGACTCAAAAAGAAGGTGTATTTTATCATTTTTTCCTGCAAAATAGTTACAAGTGGGAATCCAAATGGTGCCAATGAGGCTTCATATCTCTCTCTCTCTCTCTCTCTCTCTCTCTCTCTTTGGTTTGGTTTTGAGGTAGGGTCTCACTCTGGTCCAGGCTGACCTGGAATTCACTATGTAGTCTCAGGGTGGCCTCGAACACTCAGCAATCCTCCTACCTCTGCCTCCCAAGTGCTGGGATTAAAGGCGGGCGCGCCACCTGTCTGTCTGGCTAGGCCTTCATCTCTTCATTTGAAGGTCTGAGTGCATGAAATTTACACCCAAGCTCTCCTCACAACCACACACCACTCACTGGAGACAACCAGTGGGTGTCCTCCCACTAGTAGCTGTCTACTCCTCCCACACCATGAACAAAAAGAAGACAGTACATTTTTAAAGCATAGTGCTTATCACACACATCTTTTGAAAATAGCCTGTGCACATTTCTCTCAGGAGTCATGGACCAAGGCTGATAATTTTTATCCTGTTTTGTAAGTTTACTGAGGATGATAAATTGGTCAGTTATTTCCATAAACATAAATATAGAGATGTCAGTGCATGCTTAAGAAGAGTGTTGTCGGGATCACTCATTTCTGTGCGTATATATTCTCTGCAGTAGATAAGATAACATGGATGAAAAATATTAATGAGGAAGGAAGTACTCCTTGCTGAGCCTACAGTGTATCTTTCTCTTAAAATCAGGGTACTTACCAAAGTGGAGCTAGGACATAGTGTACATTTCAAAGTACAAGTGTTCCCACCACAAGCCACTGGTGGTGCTTTACTCAATACTTGTCATAGTAAAGCTGGGCCCTTTTATTATGTGAGATAAAGGAAACTAATTGCACAGATTTCAAGCCAGGACTCTGTGCTAATATCTGACAATGCAATGTACAGGAAATAAGTGTAATATCTTGTAGTATCGTGTATATATATGTCATTTTTGGAAGATGCCTTGCTCAGAGCGCTGCTCAAAATGTTCGTAGATTGATAGAAAACTGTACAATGAAACATGATGATTATTTTTGAGAAGTAATAAATCACAATCTCATTATATAAGCCCATCATTAAAAAATCTGAAAGCTTACAACTAAATTTTTCCTTATGGTTTGGTTTAAAGATATATTACTATGCATTACTTGACAACTATAAAACAAATGTAGGTCTGAAACCAGGTTTGGTCATAGTAAAATCTAATGGAAAATAATGATAAATGAAATTCAGAATTATTTGTAGAACTTCATTAGTTTACATTATTCTAAACCTTCTTTGTCGTCATTTTGGAATATTTAAAAATGATTTGTGAGTAGAGAGAAAGAGAAAGAGTGCGTGCATGGGCTTGCCAGGGTCTTTTGCTCTAAAATAAACTTTAAAAATATGTGTCACTATGTGCATTTGGCTTTACCTGGGTATTGGGAACCCAACTTAGGCCAACAGGCTTTACAAGCAAGGGCCTTTAACCACTGAGTCATTTCCAGCTCTTCTTACTTATCTTTTTTTGTGTGTGTGAGGTAGGGTCTCACTCTAGCCCAGGCTGACCTGGAAATCACTATGCATTCTCAGGGTGGCCTCCAACTCATGGCAGTCCTCCTACCTCTGCCTCCAGAGTGCTGGGTTTAAAGGCTTGTGCCACCACGCCTGGCTCTCAGTTATCTTAAAGCAACTTTTAACAGAAGAGTTCAGGATACACTCTGGGTTTCTGCGCCTGTCCCAGGGCAGTTGCACTGCAGCAAGCCCTTCACAGTGACAGAGGCGAGAAAGCCACCAGCTTCGCACGCACGCACACCAGCTAGGCGGCCTCATCCCTACAAGCTGGGCTTCAAACTCCCCTGACGTGGCCGCCCAAACCCCTCCACCATCCTCCAATCTAAGGGGGGACATGTCAAAAGACAAAAGCCCCTTCCCACCTCGTCTCTTTCTGCACCTTTTCTTGGAGCCAGAGTTGGACCGGGAAAGACCTTTACCTTGTTTTTGTCGCAGCTGGTCTAGCCTTTGCTCGGGCTGTGGACACACCGGCAGGCATTGGATTTCTCGTGCTCGCCGCTTGTCTCTTCTGACGAGGAGCAAGTGGTGACAGCCAGCATGGCCGGCCATGATGCCCACACCACCCCTTCTTTTGGGGCCCTTGGTGGGTTCACCTCGGGCCCCAACTCTGCGCTGCCACCGGCCTGGGCTCTTCTTGGCCAGCGCTGGGCAGGGGCTTCTGCACACTCGAGTTTCCCGAGGAGGGCCATGGTCCAACGCCCGCGGGCGGCTGGCAGTCTGGGTCCCAGCCGACGCCACAGCCCCGGGCGGGGAGAGCAGGCTACACTGACCGGCAGGCTGAGGAGACCTGGCCGCCCTCAGACATGCTCGTGGCCCTGAACCCCAAGGACACTGGGCAAGTCCCAGCCTGTCCTGGGAGTCACGAGGCATCCCCGCCCTGTGCGCGTGCGGAGAGTGCCTGAGGAGGGGAGGGGGTGAGAGCGCAGGGCGGGGGCGGTCCCGGGAGAGAGGCCACGGGCGCGGGGGGGAGGAGGCAGGGCGGGCGAGCGCGCTCCGGCCCTGGCCCCCTCCCTGTCCTCTTCCCCTAGTCCTGCAACTTCTAGGCCTGATGCTCACAAAAAGTTGGCCAGTGCCAGCTTTCCACCTGTGATCAAACAGGTAACTTCCTCACATCCTTGTTGCTGTTCCTGCTGCCCTGTGTGAGGTGCAGTCACCAGACAGGAATTCATCTCCACAGCCCCCCCCCCCCCTCCCTCCTGAAGAGCACAACAGCCTCAGGGCGGCCCTCTTCCTGGAAGGTCAGTCCCCTCCTTCAGGGAGCCCAGCTACTGATTGTCTCCAGAGGGCCTCCCCACCCAACCCATCCCCAAATGCCCCGAGGGTCACTCAGCCTAACACCTGTAGAGGCCTAAGGTCCTGCCCTGGTGCCCAGAGCTGGTGCCCTCGCTTGCCCCTCTGGACAGAGCTTTGGTGGTGAACAGTGATGGAGGAAGAGCCCTGGGAAAAGGGAGTTGCATTCAGGAGCTGCGCTTGGCTCTGCTTTTGGGGGGGAGTGGGATTGGGTTCTTCCCTGAGTGTCTGACTCTTAGCTGGCCAGTGGGAGCCTGGGCTGGAGCCCTTGGAAGTTCGCCAGACCCCTGCCCCAGCCTGAGTCACATAAAGCCCCCACCCACTGAGGTATTTTGCATGGCCACACCTGTTGCCAGCCACTCAGAAGAGGCGACAGATGGGCTCAGCCCCAGCTACGAGGGCAGGGACAGCCACTACAGAGCTGAGCACCACACTGTCACGCAGTGGTTTTTGCTGATTTTTCATATCGTGCCAATTTTTGTGAGCCAAACCCCCTTTTTTCCCTAGGCCCCCTCATTTCTAGCGGGTTGGGTTTGGGAATCCACGCAGTGAGCTTGAAAGCTTTGCCATAGGCAGTATTTGGGAAATACACAGCCCAGTCTCTTTTAGCTCTAGCCCATCTCCAATGTTTTGATTTCTTTTACCCGATCCTCAGGAAAGCACCTTCTCTTCCAAGTCTGACCTGGAAATCACTATGCATTCTCAGGGTGGCATCAAACTCATGGCAATCCTCCTACCTCTGCCTCCGATAGCTGGGATTAAAAGTGCACACCACCATGCCTGGCCCTCTTCTCAGTTTTCTTAAAGCAACCTTTAACATAAGAGTTAAGATAATGAGGCAGAGGAGAAAATGAAGAGACATTGAGATTTTTCTTTTTTTTTTTTTTTTTTTTTCTAACCACTCTCTGAGTTTTATTTTAATAAAAAAAATAAAATTTAGCCAGGCGTGGTGGCGCACGCCTTTAATCCCAGCACTCAGGAGGCAGAGGTAGGAGGATTGCCTTGAGTTCAAGGCCACCCTGAGACTACATAGTTAATTCCAGGTCATCTTGGGCCAGAGTGAGACCCTACCGAAAAAAAACAAACAAACAAAAATAAATAAAAAAATAAAATTCTTAAATACCAACAGCTTGAAAGAGGTAGGAGGAACAAAAAAAAAAAAAAAATCAGCCATCTATATATGGTCTTATCTACTCCTGAATAATGGTATGAATTAACTACCAGAACATGTATTTTTCCTTATGAACTCCAAATTTCTGTGAAGCCTGATTCAAAAACACACAAACAAACAAACAAACAAACAAACAAACAAACAAACAAAAATCCCTAAAACCTGGAAGACAGCACTAAATGTGATATGGCTGGTCATCCATATTAGTCCAATATTTGTTTCAGACATTCAAGATCGAATCAGTATTTCATAAATCCTGTCCAAGATGTGTCAAGAGGTTAGTCTTGTAGATAAAATAATGAATAAGTTATAGCAGAGAAAAACTTAGAGATAACCACTATCTTTCTGCATGCTTTGTTGTTTTAGTTTATCTGTTTTATTTTGAGACAAGGTGTTCTTTCTTTCTTTGACTGGTGTGATACTTGCTATGTAGCTCACACTGGCCTTGCTGAACTGTGGGCAGTCTCCTGCCTCATCCTCCGTAGTGCTAGCATTTCAAACATGTATCACCTTGGTCAGTATAGCTTTGGTTTCTCTAATTGTGGACTATTTCTTCACAGATTGAAGGGTAAGATGAAAAAAATTTCAGGGAGAAAGCAATTACTTGCATTTGTGTTTTCAAAGCATATTTAATAAATACTAAAAATTCTTCAATTTCAATCATAGTTTTGAAGTTGTTAATGATTGCATTTCCTTATTACTTATTCTCTTTGTGTCTACTGAAAACAGCTGCTTTCTACATTAAAAGGATCATTTTCTCAGAGCTGTGCACCTAGTTGGCACGCAGTGTTTGCTGTATTCTACTCTATAGCCACACTTCTTCATCACTTAAGATAGAGTTATTTCTCTAACAGGCTAATTAATAAAGATATTATTTTAAAGAAAATTAGAGAATTGGCATATATAACTGGTAATATTATTACAGATTTGAAGAGAAAGGGAAACTTATCCATTTAACATAGCCTTCATTGTACCAAAAGCAGATACAATAAACCGTCATTATGAAATGCCTATCATTTGTTTTCTTTTCAAAAAAATAAATAATTTAGCTGGGCGTGGTGGTGCTTGCCTTTAATCCTAGCACTCGGGAGACAGAGGTAGGAGGATGACTGTGAGTTCAAGGCCACCCTGAGACTAGAGTGAATTTCAGGTCAGCTGGACTAGTGTGAGACCTTACCTGAAAAACAAAATAAATAAATAAATAAATGAATGAATGAATAAATAAATAAATAAATAAATAAATTATAAGTTCTAATTTGCACATTATGAAGTTTTATTGGACTGACGCTATTATAATAAATCTAGGTCACATAAGCTTAAATGTATAACATCAAACATGTTTTTAGAAATGGATATATTTGGGAAACTATGAAATCATTTGTTATCACATTCTTTCTTACCGTTTCAAGTTAAAATAACAGAAAAACAATTATATTGAATTCAATGAGAAAGTCAGATAAGAAAAATGAAAAAAAAAATAAAAGTGTAATACAAGTAATACAGATTAATGAAGTGCTATCCAAATGACTGACAGTTGAAAAATACAACCTATAATCCTACTCCACTCATTTAATTAATGAGTTAAAATGAATGCCCAAACTTGTTTGGCTTGAGGAGGAAATATATATAAATTTGAATGGCTATACTTTCATATTGATAGATTAATCATTAAGCGTTCTGTTTTTGTGGTGGTTTCTGTATACATACCTAAATGGGGAAGTGAAGTTAGCCCCTCAACTTCCCCTCTCTCTTAACATCAAGCCTAGAGTCAAGCACCACTAATCTGCTATTTCTTTTGAGATAATTTCCATGTGCGTGAATCGAGTTGTGGTAATATGCACTTTGATTGACTTACCATTCTGTGCATTACTCTGACTAAACACAGATTATCATCATCAGGCTATGTTCTTTAATAGTTTCCGATGTCATTAGTACACAGAAATGTCATGCATTTTCAGTGGGAGTTCTAAGGCAACGAAAGGCAGAAGCTATGCATAGGTAGGAATGGAATAATTAGACCTATATTTAAAGATCTATAGTAACAAATGGAGCCCTGGGTTTTTGTGTGTACATGTTTGTGTTGTATATCTCCTAAAATGATTACATACACTGTGATCTTGATGTGTTTAGCGCAGCACACTTAGTAAGACACACAGCCCAATGAACCCTCAATTCTTTTTATACTTTTCCTTTCCAGGAAAGATATATGAACACCAGATCAAAAGACACATATATTTTTTCTATTTGGAACTACACATTAAAAGTTGACAGAGCAAAACTTGACCAGGTGGGGTTCATTGGTAGCTTACCATAAACTTCCCTTTAACAGTGCCCATTGTTCCAAAGAAAACAGAGTAATATACTTCCATTAATACCTTCCCGAAACATCACTTTGTAATATAACTTGAGGAATGTTTTATTATTAATCACTATGTATTAATGTTGATTATTTAATTCTAGTAAAATATATTCCTTCATTTGGATTGTTGTTTTAAATAGAATGCATGCATAGAGCTGGAGAGATGAGATGGCTTAGCAGTGAAGGCCCTTGCCTCCAAAGCCAAGCCAAAGGACCCAGGTTCAATTCCCCAGACCCACATAAACCAGGTGCACAAGGTGATGCATAAATCTGAAATTCATATGCAGTGGCTGGAGGCCCTGGCACGCCTATTCTCTTTCTCACTCTATCTGCCTATTTCTCTCTCTCAGTCTCTCAAGTCAATAAATAAATTAAAATAAAATATAGAATCTTATCCATGAAAGGGCATCTGGGATTCATTATGAAACTTTAATATCAACTCGGTAATACAGGAGTTTGCAGAAACAGAAAAATCATCTGATAGAGGGTCTTTAATCTTAAGAACCAAGAGCTTTGGAAGAATCATGGAAGATGATTTCCTCTTCTTAGCCTAGGAAGCATTCTTAAAATGTGTAAAGCTCTTAAGTCCTTAATATCAAAAGCCTTGCCTATGACTTAGCTGTCTCTAGCTATGTAGTTCTGAAAGTAGTCTTTAGTGCTCAGATCTACTTTCCTCCATTTTTCCCCTCAGGCAACGATGGGGGTGTAGCAGACAGCTTCAGGATCACTGAGAAGCTGGCCTGCCATCATAGGACCAAACACAGAGAGCAGGAATGATGTCCGCTCAGCTCCCCTCAGGCAATTTCCAAAGTAGACATTTGACTGCTTGTCCCCGTGTCCCGGTCACGCCTTCCCAAAGCCTGGGAAGCGGGCAGGAGCAGCACACACACACACACACACACACACACACACACACACACACACACACACACACACACTACATATCTGTCGCTCAGGGGATACATCCAGGATAGGATATGCTTTGGGTCTCTGTGCCAGTCCCAGGGCAATTGCACTGCAGCAAGCCCATTACACTAACAAAGGCAAGAAAGCCATCACCTTCGCATGCATGCACACCAGCTAGGCGGCTTCATGCCCACAAGCTGGGCTTCAAACTCCCCTTACATGGCCACCCCAACCCCTCCACCGTCCTCAAATCTAAGGGGGGACATGTCAAAAGCCAAAAGCCCCACCTGGTCTTCTTCTGTGCCTTCTGTGCCTCTTCTTGGAGCCAAAGAGTTGGTTGGACCAGGAAAAGATGAGTTCAACTTGTTTTTGTCGCAGCTGGTCTTGCCTTTGCTCGGGCTTTTCTGGGCGAGTTCAAGAGCAGCCTGGCTTTGGTCTGGGGCCACACCCGACCCCCGAGTTCAAGAGCAGCCTGAGAACACACAGTGGGGTTCGGGTCAGCCTGGCCTACAGCCACACCCGACCTCAAAATAAAAAATAATAATAATAATAATAACAATACCAATAATAAAAATAAAATAATAAATGATAAAATTAAATTAAAAAGTAAAATAAAATAATAAATAATGAAATAGAAAGTTAAATAAATAATAAAATTAATCAAATTAAATTAAAAGGTAAAATAAAGCAATAAAATAAATAATAAGATAAATTATAAATACCAAAATAAAAATTTAAATAAAATGATAAATTATTATATAAATAATAGAATAAATAAAATAAAATAAAAAATAAGAAAATTGCAGTCAACTTGCTTAGAAGGAGGAGGAGGGTCGCGGCCATGAGTTTGTGGCCAGCCTGAGACGACAGAGTGGATTATGGCTCAGACTGGCCTAGAGCCACACCTGACCTCAATGGTAATCATAATAATGATGATGATGATAATAATAATAATAAACAAATGAACTCGGGCTGGAGGGATGGCTCAGCAGTTAAGGGACATGCCTGCGAAGCCTAAGGATCCAGTGCGACTCTCCAGGACCCACGTAAGCCAGATACACAATGTAGTGCATGGGTCTGGAGTTCATTTCCAGCG
The DNA here is from genome assembly GCA_036365145.1 of Orientallactaga sibirica. Taxonomy (NCBI): domain Eukaryota; kingdom Metazoa; phylum Chordata; class Mammalia; order Rodentia; family Dipodidae; genus Orientallactaga; species Orientallactaga sibirica. Next base: position 44,596 of record JAEOAD010002097.1, read on the forward strand.
GCTGGAGGCCCTGGCGTGTCCATTCCCTCCTCTCTTCTGCGTCTCTCTGTCCCTCTCTCTTTCTCTCTCTCTAATTAATAAGTAACTAAAGTATTTTTTAAATATGCATTTTCATTTATTTACTTATTAGACACACAGAGAGGTTGTGCACTGGACAGGCCTTAAGCCAGGATGCCAGCCATATGGCCTTTTAAGATTTCTTTATCTTTATTTCTTCCTTTAATAATTTGTAGTTATTGCTGGGCATGGTGACACACATCTTTAATCCCAGCACTCAGGAGGCCATGGTAGGAGGATCACTGTGAGTTCAAGGCCACCCTGAGATGACTACAAAGTTAGTTCCAGGTCAGCCTGAGCCAGAGTGGTGAGACCCTATCTCAAAAAACAAAAAACAAACAAAAAAAATTACAGTTATTTATTCATTTATTATTTACATTTATTTATTATTATTTAGATTTATTTGCTATTTAAATTTATTTATTATTATTTATTTCTTTTTATTTCTTTATTATTGATATTTATTTATTATTTACATTCATTTATTTAGTATTTATCCTTATTTATTTTATTTTTGTTTATTTTTAATATTTGTTTATTTAATATTTATACTGCTTTTTATTATACTTATTTAGTAATTATATTTATTTATTGTTTTATTTATTTATTATTTATATACATTTTTATATTTATCCTTATTTATCATATTTATTTATTGTTTTGTTTATTATTCATTTTCACTTGTTTAATATTCATACTGATTTATTACATTTACTTACTTATCATATTAATTTATTGTTATATCTTTACTTATTATTTATATTCGTTGATTCGTTGATTTAGTATTTATTGTTTATAATTTATTGTGTTTAATATTTATATTTTATTTTATTGTATTTATTTATTTTTTATTTATTATTTATATTATTTATTTATTTAGTATTTAATTTATTATTTGTTTATTTATTTATTTATTATTTTATTTATTATGTGTATTTATTTATTTATTTATCATTTATGTTCATTTAGTAATAGTATTTGTTTATTTATTTATTTATTATTATATTTATATATATCTATATATTTACTTATTGCTTTTCTTATTTATTGGTTATACTCATTTTTTAATATTTATACTGATTTGTTTATAATATTTATTTATCATATGTATTCATTGTTTTATTTTTATTATTTTTTTTTTTTTTTTTTTTGTTTTTGATTTTTTTGTTTTTCGAGGTAGGGTCCCCACTCTGGGCCAGGCTGACCTGGAATTAACTTTGTAGTTCAGGGTGGCCTCGAACTCACAGCGATCCTCCTACCTCTGCCTCCCAGTGCTGGGATTAAAGGCGTGCAACACCATGCCCTTTTATTATTTTTATTATTTATATTTGTTTGTTTAACATTGATCCTTATTCGTTCATTATATTCATTTATCATAATTATTTATTTGTTTGTTTTATTGATTGATTATATATATCTATTTGTTCGTTTTAGCATTTCACCATTTATTGGTGAGAGAGAGAGAATGGGACCGTCGCATGCCACAGCCTCCCAGGGACCACGGGCACCGCTTTGTGCTTTGGGACCTGGGGATTCAAACCCGGGTCTTTGGGCTCCGCTGGCAGGCGCCCTAACCTCTGACCCACCTTTCCAGACCAAAAGTAGATAGAGCTCAATGAATGAAGCTGTCAGACAGCCTGAGAGAACAGAAACCAGCCCCTCAGTCCCTTACACTGTCCCGAGGAAGGAAGGAAGGAAGGAAGGAAGGAAGGAAGGAAGGAAGGAAGGAAGGAAGGAAGGAAGGAAGGGAAGGAAGGAGGGAGGGAGGGGAGGGAAGGAAGGAAGGAAGGAAAGACTTCTTTAACTGACAACTTCCATCAATAAAAACAATATAAAAAGATGAAAATATCATCCGTTTGTAGTGGTGGGATGCCCCCGCATTCATTCTCCCAGTTGAAAACCCCACAAGATATCTGCTTTTTAGCTGTTTCTGGGGAGTCCCTGCTGGATACAGAAATCGTGTCTGGGGTACCGACGGACTGTGGGTGCGGAACCGAAAATTATGTAGGAGACACAGACAAGGCTAGCATGTACCCCAACCGCCCTCCCCTCGCCCAGTGAAGAATGGGAAGAAGGGGGGGGGGGCGGCGCAGGCAGAGGCAAAGCATCAGTGAGGTACAGGACAGGGTAGGAGGTAAAGGCTCTCTCTCACTCTCTCTCAAGAGACTCGTGACAGGATGGGAGTGGCGGGTGGCACTATGCATTCCCACACTCCCGCTTGAAAGAAAGAGAGAGAGAGAGAATGGAAAAGATTTTTTTTCTTTTCACTTCCTAACGTATTGTGAAGAACTCTGACATGTGGGCATCACGTTGTGAGTGCTTGTTTCTTTAAGAGTGTTCAACTAAAAATCCATAGGAGAGACAGAATAAACATACCATGTCCATCACAAAGCAAGCTCCGCTTTTAAGAAATGTCGGTTTTATTTTACTTAGAAAAACCTGCAGAGCAACTAGAAGAATCACAGCAGCGGTTTTAAAGGAGGAGGAGGAGGAGAAAGAATGGGCTGGGGAGAGGTGGGTGGTTGATCCGTAGTTACTTAAAGGTGGGGTTCAATTCCCCACTAACCATGTAAAAGCAGGTACATGACGTGGCACTTGTGTCTTGAGTTAGTTCCCTTTGCAGTGGCAGGAGAGCCTAGCATTCATTCTCCCACATGAAAATCCTACAAGTCATCTGTGTAAAATTAAACATTTTTTTTCTTAGCGGTTTCTGACGAGTACCGGGCAACTCCAGTTACAGAACCAACAGTACGTAGGAGACAGTAGAAGGCTGGCATGTACACCAAACGCCCTCCCCTCACCCGGCGCGAAATATGAAAGCCAGATGCATAAGGGGCACATGCATCTGGAGTTTGTTTGCAGTGGCTGAAGGCCTGGTGTGCCCATTCTCTCTCTCTCTCTCTCTCTCTCTCTCTCTCTCTCTTTCTCTCAAATAAACAAATATAAAAATACATTTAAAATACTTAAAAAAAAAGAAGAAGAACACACACACACACACACACACACACACACACACGGAACCCACAACAGTGGGTTAAACGTGTGACTGGAGTTCGTTTGCAGTGGCAGAAGACTCACCATTTGTTCATTCTCATCCATTCTTTTCATCCATTATCTTTTTATCATCTATCTATCATCTATCTATCTATCTATCTATCTATCTATCTATCTATCTATCTATCTATCTATCTATCTCTCTATCTGTATGCCTCTCTCCATGGTCTACCATTTCTCATCTCTTTAAATAAATAACTATAAATGATAGATAAGAAAAGAAAGTAAAAATCTGGCTGTGGTGGCACACGCCTTTAATCCCAGCACTCGGGAGGCAGAGGTAGGAGGGTCGCCATGAGTTGAAGGCCAGTCTGAGACTACATAGGCTGAAGTCCAGGTCAGCCTGGGCTAGAGTAAGACTCTACTTCCAAAAAAAAAAAAAGAAGAAAAAGAGAAAGAAAACAAAATAAAAGAAAGTAGTAGTAAGAGTAAGAAGGGGGTGTGAGGACAGAATGAAAAATCCTACAGGTTATCTCTGTTGACCATTCAGAAAATATCTTTTTTTAAGGACACATAGTAATTTTGATAAAGATCACAAAGCAGCCTAACATGGTGGCGAAGCCCTTTCACTCCAGTGCTCACTTGCTCCAGATGCTGACTTAGGAGGGTTTCCGTGAGTTCCAGGCCCCTCTGGGGCTACAGAGTGAACTCTGCATTAACGTGGCTGTTGTGGGTGAGGGCCTGTTTTCCCAACTTTCACTGTCTCAAGTTTCAAACAGCAACCTCTAGATGGCACCTGAGTCCCAGGAAAGCATTTGGCTAATATCACTAGGATGGGTCGCTCTTCTCTCCTCCCCTCTCCTCAAATAAAAGCAGAAGTCAAGCCGGGTGTGGTGGTGCATGACTTTAATCCCAGCACTTGGGAGGCAGAGGTAGGAGGATGTCCATGAGTTCGAGGCCACCCTGAGACTACATAATGAAGTCTAGGTCAGCCTGAGCTAGAGTGAGACCCTAAAAAAAAAAAAGCAGAAGTCACGCTGTTGCTGCTAGGGGTGGGGCACAGCGGGGAGGATGGCCTAAACAACAAGTGCCACATGATGTCTTAACCAGCATGGCCTGCCTCATCGGAGCCCAACAACTGCCCCAGGGCAGGCTGCCATTGCCACAGGCAGATACACACACACATACAATCTCTCTTTGGCCTTTCTGTCCCACCCAGACTCACAGGGCTTGATGTTTTCATGGAGCCAGGCAAAATGAGGAGTAGCCAGCTTGTTCACCAGGCTACCTATATTTCTAAGGGTGAAAAAAGATAGCCAGCCACTCCAAAAATGTATAGTCTGGAGAGAGGGCTCAGCATCTAAAGGTTCCTGCTCGAAAAATGCATTCTAAAAAGAAAAAGGATTTTAAAAAAAAAAAGAAAGAAAAAGAAAAATGCATTCAAAATAAAAAGGAAAAGAAAAAGGAAATGCACTCAAGAGCCTGATCCTCACCTCCATAGATCTGTATTTTCTTCTCTTGAATTTTATTTTCCTCTTCCTCCCGCTTTTCTTAAAACAATGACGTCCAATTTGTTACCTTTTACACTTAAAACAAATGACAGAAACGTTTTATTTAAAGATAAATAATTTTTGGAAATTTTAGATCTTAGGAACATATTTTAGGAAATCACTTTAACATTTAACATTACAATACACTAGCAGTTTTTTCGAGGACTGAGCAACCTCCATAACGTGACATCACTATGGTCAGCTCAGCCTACATTTCAACAAGCAGGCAGAAAACTCACACGCAGCCACGTGCACAAAATGGCGCCTACATCTGGAGTGTATTTGCAGTGCCCGGAGGCCCTGTTTGTGCCCATTCCCTCCCTCTCCTTCCCTCTCCCCCAATAATAAATAAGAATACACTCTGAGACTACATAGTGAATTCCAGGTCAGTCTGGGCTAGCGTGAGACCCTACCTCCAAAAACAAAACAAAACAACCCAAAAGACCGAATAAAAGGAAGGCTAGAGAGATGGCTCCATGGTGAAGGTTGCTGGCCTCCCAAGCAAGATTAGATACCCCAGTACCCACAAGAGAGCCATGTGCACAAAACGGCACGTGCATTTGCAGTGCCTGGAGGCCCTGTTGTACCCATTTTCTCTTTATCTGTAGCCCCAAGCTGGCCTGGAACTCCAAGAGCTAAAAATGGAGATCAAAAAGCAGGCATGGCCGGGTGGTGGTGCACGCCTTTAATCCCAGCACTGGGGAGGCAGAGGTAGGAGGATTGGAGTTCGAGGCCACCCTGAGACTACATAGTTAATTCCAGGTGAGTGAAACTCTACCCTGAAAAAAAAAAAAAAAAAAAAAAAAAAGCAGTGCATGGTGGTGCACGCCTTTAATCCCAGCACTGGGAGGCAGAGGTAGGAGGATTGCTGTGAGTTCGAGGCCACCCTGAGACTCCATAGTGAATTCCAGGTCAGCCTGGCCCAAAGTGGTGAGAACCTTGAAAAACAAAAAAAAAAAAATGGAGATCAGAGTTTTAAAAGACAGGCATGGTGGCTCATGCCTTCCATCCCAGCACCCAGGAGGCAAAGGTAGGAGGATCGTCAGGGTAGTTCAAGGCCACCCTGAGACTACATAATGAATTCCAGGTCAGCCTGAGCTGGAATGAAACCCTACCTCGAAAAACCAAATAAAGAAATAAAAATAAAGAAATAAATAAAAAAAAAAAAAACCAGAAACCAGAGTTGGGTGTGGTGGCACACGCCCTTAATCCCAGCACCCAGGAGGGGCTCAGGAATTTAGGAGGATCCCTGTGAGTTCCAAGCCATCCTGGGATGGACTGAAGAAGAGATTTTGATCTATCCTGAGCTAGAGGGGGCGGTGTTCCCATTCCACCTCCACCTCAGTTTTCTGTTTCTTTACTTGCAAATAATTAAACAAATACGTGGTGCATGTGTCTATATTCACACCCAAGGAAGTAAGCAAATTATAGAAATAAAATGAGATGCCTTAAAATAAGAAGAAAATGTCAAAACAAGAGCAAAGAAATCTACACACACACACACACACACACACACACACACACACACACACACACCAAGTCTGTGTCTCTTGGAGGGGTGCTGACTGCCACCTGCTGGAACTATGGTGGTACTGTTTATGTGTGGAATTGCACCAAAATGGAGTCAAATAGATTGGGAGCGCAGGGACGCAGGATGCTGGGAGAGAGGACACATATGTATGGTGGGAGGGATGGAGGAGCCCTAGGGCGACTCTACTTGAAATCTCTGTCCAGTATTGATCATCACTGAATATAAAAGACCCTACTTTAGGCAAGTTACACTTGTTTTCTTTTTTTTCTAGGGAGGTAGGTCTGGCTCTAATGGGTAGTGACCATCATATTTTTAGCAGGGTATCTTCCTCCTTTAAGACTGTCTACCTTTTTGAGATAGGAAGCATCTCTCATTTCGCTGCTCATTGGGGCCTGGTGCCCACTCTCTCTCCCTCTCACTCCTTTTAATTAAATAAATTAAAAAATTTGCAGGCATGGTGGCACACGCCTTTAATCCCAGCACTCTGGAGGCAGAGGTAGGAGGATTGCCATGAGTTCAAGTCCACCCTGAGAATATAGAGTGAATTCCAGGTCAGCCTGGGCTACAGTGAGACCCTGCCTTGGAAAACAAAACAAAATAAATTAATTTAAAAAATTAAAACATATTTATCTCCAAGAGTCAAATGTGATGCACCGGCCAGGAATTCCAGCATTTGAGAATCGAGGCCTGAGTTGCAGTCGTCTTTGCTATATATTGTGTTCAAGATCAGCCTAGGGTGTCTATCTCACCTCCACCACAAATTAATGTTCAGATGCCAGCCAGGTATGGTGCTCACCTTTAATCCCAGCACTTGGAAGAAGAGGTAGGAGGATTGCTGTGAGTTCAAGGCCACCCTGAGAATACATAATGAATTCCAGGTCAGCATGAGCTGCAGTGAAACCCTACATCGAAAAAAAAATTCAGAAGGCATCCAGGCCTCTTGGAGTTGTAGGGAAAGACTTTCTGGAGTCTTCTCTGCCTATGAGCCATCTTTTCTCAGAGAATAGACATGGACACTGGATCAGTATTAAGTAATACTGAAGCATGGAAACTAAAACAGAATGAATGAGTTACTCTCTTTGGAGCTATGACCTTATCATTCCCTACTAAAGTTAAAGGGGAGGAACCACACGTGACAAATTGTCACTTGGGCTCATCTTACCTTGAAGATCATCTGGGAAAGTTCTTTGTTGAAAGTTGTTCCTCTAGTACTGTTGCAAATTGGAGACTTGCTCTCGATCCAGGCACTTGCTATCTGAGACCCCTTGCCTTTACAGGAAACCACTGGCTTCTCCACCCTGAGTTTGCCATCGTCCTCTGCTGACAGACTTCTGTCACAGGCGTCTGACACTGGAAATTTGATGCTATTGACCCGAGTCAACTATGTCACACTGCATTCGCTTAGCACCAACCCTAAACCCATCTGGCAGGCGGAAGTGCTGCTCCCTTGCTGTTGCCAAGAGTTTAAAGACATTATAAGTGTCTTTTGGTCATTTGTAAAATTGGAAAGCCTAGATATGTTCTTCTCTTGCTACCAAGTTGTCAATTGCACCAAGAAGGTGATAAAAAGAGAGACAGATGTGAATGGGACACATTCACAGCACTGGTTTCCTCTTCAGGTATCCCACAGTTTTAGGAACGTTCCCTTTGCAATAGCGGGCTGGGGAGATGGCTGAGGTGAAAACCTAAGGTGGGGGGTGTCCTGTGATTAAAGGAACCCAAAGAGTACCTCTTCCCAGCTCAAGCCTGGTCCACAACAACATTTCTGCAACCTGATATTAATTTACATAAAACAGAAATTCAGTGACGAGAGGCTCGCTCAAACTTCAGTGGTTCCTTGTTCTGGATCATCACCTTGTGGGCATGAGAACTCTCATACCAAGAAGCAAATCCTGTTTGTCCTCATTTCCATGGTGAGCATTGCTTGCTGGGAAATTGCATGTGGTCACTCACCATAACCGAAGAAAGACTGCTAAAATACCTTTACCCCAAATACTTACTTATTTGAGCACTTAAAATTTTTCTATGTTTTATGTTTAAAAGGCAGATGTCTTTTTTTGGTTCTCAAAGGTAGGGTCTATATATGGCTGTATATATATATATATATATATATATCATGCTCTAAACACCTCCTCCTGCTTTTGGCTGAGTAACACTCTACTTAGGGTAGTCCAAACTCAGGTGGCCATTTTGAGCGTTTTTTTGAAAGAGCAGATTCTCTAACCTCCCGTGAACGTGTCGCGGTCACCCGAGGTTAGAAAATCTGTAGCCGGACGGGCCAGGAGAAGGCCTGGGTGTTCCAGGGACTCTCTGCGTGGTAGAAAAACGGGGCTCCCCACAAGCACCTGAGTCATCTGCTCACATCTGTCTGTGACCTCCAGAACTGACAGAGGATTTGAGATATTCAGTGGGAGTTTGGGCACCCTTTCTACCTGAGGCTCACACTTCTGGTGACCCTGCAGACATGGGGGAGTGTCCTAAGTCCCCAAAGGGAAAAAATTGGGGGAATCTTAAGCCAACATGCATCTACAGAAAAAGCTTTTTAAAAAACTTTTATTTTATCTTATTATTTTTGGCGAGAGACACAGAGAGAGACAGAGAGAGAGAGAGAGAGGGAGGGAGAGGGAGGAACACAGAGATGGGCACGTGAGCAGTGTCTCAGCTGCTGCGAACGAAATCCAGATGTGGTCGCCCCCTTGTGGCCAAGTGCGGCATTGCACCCTTGCGTCACTTTGCATCTGACTAAACGTGGGACCTGGAGACTGAAATCCCACTCAGGATTCGAACCAGTGTTCTTAGGGTGAGGAAGCAGGCGCCTTATCCCCTAAGCCATCTCTCCAGCCAAGAAATTCCTTTTGCCTTATAAGCCTTAGGAGCTGAAGAGTGGGCAGAAGGAATCGAGAACCTCAGACTTGGAAAGTGGACCTTGAGGCACGGAGTCCCCACAAGGAGGCGCTTGAGAACCTTCCTGACAACAAAGTGATGCAGGTGTGGTGATGGACCACAACAAGGGAAAGGTATGCAAAAATGGCCAATACGCCATTTCTTTATTCAGTCACACCTGCAAAACATCACAAAGCCAAAATAACAAAAAAAAAAAAAAAAAAGGAAGGAAGGAAGGAAGGAAGAAAAGAAAGGAAAGGAAGAAAGACAGAAAGCAGAGAGCAAGCAAGCAACAGAGAAAAAAAAAGAAAAACTAAAATATACAATAAATCAAATAAATTATGATCGAAACAGACTGAAGCTTTGACTTTACATAGCCTAAATGCCGGGAATAGTTGTAAGCGAAGCGATTACATACAACACATTTGGCCAACGTCTATTAGGTCCTGCTAAGGAGAGGACTCGATAATCTTTGAAAATGACAGAAAAACCCTATGTGCTCTATCTCTGCAGGAGACACGGAGATGGCTATGCAGGCCTTTGTCATGATAGAGAAAATTCAGAGTTGGTTTCAGAAACTTTCCAGAAGAAGATCTCTGGGAAAGAAAATTCCACAGACACAAGGCCAGTGTCACCTGGTGTCATCACGTGAAAAGTCGACATCATAGAAGCCTCCCTTCAACTGAGATCCAGAGAATGCTCGCTGGCACTTAGTATGTATGTTAGGACATTAGAAGGATTTAATGCTGAGCGTGATACTTCTTAGAAGTTATTCTCACTTTTCCTGGACACCAATTGTGAATAAGTACATGTTAGAAGGGTTTTGGCTGTGAGTTCAAGGCCAGCCTGAGACACCACAGTGAATTCTGTCAGCGGGGGGGCTACAGGCAGTCCCTACCTGGCACCCCCAAATTATATAATATATATATATATATATATATATATATATATATATTTCTGTATGTATATATGGATACAAATTTATGGATATATGGCCTTAAACCTAATCCTATTATGATATATATATATATAATATATATATATATATATATATATATATATATATATATATATATGTATATATATTGATATATTTACATATAACTATATATAGTTGTATATGTTATGTCGTATAAATAACGTATAATAATCTATAATACATGTAATTATATTTTATACATGTCATATGTGTAAATATATATCATATATTTTTATATATTTTTATATATGTGATATATGTATAAATTTCCATGTATATTCATACATGAACTCACATATTTACCTATAAGTTAATATATATTTAAATATATATTATATATAATATATATATATATATATTGAATAATGTATAATATATATAAATATATATATATATATATATATATATATATATATATATGTGTGTGTGTGTGTGTGTGTGTGTGTGTGTGTTTATATGTATATCATGTTCTAAACACCTTCTCCTGCTTTTGATTGCATGACCCTGGACTTAGGGTAGACGTTACATTTATTACTTTGGTTTTTGGGGTTTCCTTGGTGTGCCAGGTTGGACTGGCTCTAGCCCAGGCTGACCTGGAATTTCATCTGTCGTCTCAGGGTGGCCTTGAACTCACATCCACGATGCTCCTCACTCTCTGCCTCCCTCCTAGTGCTGCTGGGATGAAAGGTGTGATCGCCACCACAGATATATATTTTTATTATTATTATTATTATTATCATTTTATTATTTTCATTATTAATGGAGAGATAGAATGGAGAGTCAGAGACAGAGAGAGAGAGAGAGAGAATGTGACTTCCACGTCAGCCTGAGCTACAGTAGACCCTACCTCTAAAAATCAAAACATAAATAAATAAAATATAGAAGGGCTGGAGCGAAGGCTTAGTGGTTAAGGCATTTGATTGCGAAGCCAAAAGAACCAGGTTTGATGCCCCACGTCCCACTTTAGCCAGATAGACATGATGGAGCATGGATCTGGAGTTCGTTTGTATTGCCTGGGCCCTGGCATTTCCATTCTCTCTCCCTCTCCATCTTCTTCTGTCTCTCAGAAAACAATCAATCAAACAATCAGTCATTCAATAGAATCAACAAGTGATTCAGAAACACATTTGGCCAAGGTCTATTAGGTTCCGGCTAAGCAAAGGACTCGATATTCTTTGAAAATAAGAGAAAAACTCTATGAGCTCTATCTCTGCAGGAGAGACCCAGAATGTTATACAGGCCTTTGTCACGATCAAGAAAACTCAGAGTTGGTTTCAGAAGCTTTCCAGGAGAGAGAAGGGGGGGGGGGGTGGTACAGCAACCGCAACAGTGACTCTCTCCTATAAAATCCCACTGCCTTCTGTGCCATATGAACTGATTCGCCAATGCAGAATGCGGCTGACTGCTTGTTTTTCTTTTCTTTTCTTTTTTTTTTTTTTTTTTAGTTTCTTGCACAGAGGCAACGTATCCGAGGAAATATTCGACAAAATTCATGAATAGATACCTGAACCCCTTAAAAAGAGAGGTCGAGCTTGCCAGCTGAAACAGCACCGCAGACACTGCAGAGAGATCTTGAGAAGAGCCACACGGCTGGTTGAGGGCAGAATTTGGAAACCTACACTGGTGTGATGGGGAGGAAAAACAAAATGTACGAGGGACCAGAGTTCTAGAGGCTGCTAAACTGAGTATTAGAATAGACTCCAAGCAGCACAAAGGTGAAGGAGATAGGCACAGAGAACACTCGACTCCCGCAGAGTCCAGAGTCACAGAGATCCAGAGACAAAGCAGCTCCCAGACCTCATCAGCAAAGTAGCCATAACACTCAACCGGGCCGGCTCATAGACATTCATGCAAGTGTGGGCTGAAAGACTGTGAGAGCTACAAGGCAGGACAGAGACATGGCCACGCCCCGATAATTAACGACTACCCCAAATGCACGACCCACAATAGCCATGGAGATGTGGGCATCCCCAGGGAGCTGGGGTGGGGGGGGGGGGGGACGGGTGAGCATGGAACCCACACGTGCTGTTTACACACTCACTGAGTGGCTCTCTAACTAGAAAGCAACCACACACCAGGAAAAATCAAACAGAGCCACCAATGTTCAGGAGATTGTGCAGAAGAGAGTGTGCAGAATCCAGAGGGCGTGGGGCAACATGGACAGGCACTGAATCCCACCACTGGTGGACTGCTGCTGCCAAAAGTTAGGAACCAGAGCAACATGGCGAATGCTCACCTTCCCACAGCGACGCGTCCTCCATCGCCTGGCCGGCTGAAGACGGGCATGATGGTACCAACGTTTGGTGGGCACTTACAAGGGGTTCCTCTGAAATAAAAAGGGTAAAAGAGTCATAAAAATAAGCAGCTAGAGAAGCGAGAATGGCAATGCGACTGGCCTTCAGCCTTGGAATCAGGTTCCTCCTGGGTGAGCGCGCAGTAAAAGAACACTGCTCCTCGCTCATCACGGAGTTCTGCATCTCCTTCCAGGGTCCTGCACCGACAACCGAGCGCACTTCAGAAAATCTGAGTCCCTCTCGTCATTGAAAACAATGAAAGGCGAGTCAGAGGTCCAAGTCATTGGACTCAGAGCCCCGGGAAGATTTTGTAATCTCTCTCCCTTAGTATCTGAAGCAGGGCCTCGCTCTCTAGTGGTCGGCTTCTAACTCCTCGAGGCCCTTTTCTGTCAGCCCTCCACGATCTCCTTAGTTACGCAGGGCTATTCCTAGGAAAACACACCCTCTGGGACCTGTTTGTTCATTTTTCAGACATCCCCCTTCTGGTAGGCTCGTAACTTCGAGTGATGGCATGAAATCTAAGATATAGCTCCGTTTCCAAAAAAACCCTTCCGCGCACCACCTGTCCCCTGGCTCAGCAGTCCAAACTCACGCGGCAATTTTGAGCGTTTTTTTTT
>JAEOAD010002097.1:62500-73676 GCA_036365145.1 Orientallactaga sibirica
GGATTCAGAGAGACCCATTGCACCCTGGAGGAAGTTTCAGAGATGGGTGACAAGCAGTGTCTCAGCTGCTGAGAACTGAAATCCAGAGATGCGCGCCCCCTTGTGACCAAGTGCAGCATTGCACCCTTCAGTCACTTTGCATCTGGCTAAACGTGGGACCTGGAGACTGGAACACCACTCAGATTGGACCAGTGTTCTTAGGGTTAGAAGCCCCTTAACCCATCCTCCATCTCTCCAGCCCAGAAGTTCCTTTTTTTCCTTATAAGCCTTATGAGCTGAAGAGTGGGCAGAAGGAATCGAGAACCTCAGACTTGGAAGTGGACCTTGAGGCACGGAGTCCCCAGAAGGAGGCGCTTGAGAACCTTCCTGACAAAACAGTGGATGCAGGTGTGGTGATGGACCACAACAAGGGCAAGGTATGGAAAAATGGCCAATATGCATTTCTTCATTCAGTCACACTTGCCAAACATCGCAAAGCCAAAATAACAAAAAAAAAAAAAAAAAAGAAAGGAGGAAGGAAAGGAAAGGAAGAAAAAAAGAAAGGAGAGAAGGAAGAAAGACAGGACAGACAGCAAAGACAAGCAAGCAAGCAAGCAACAGAAAGAAAAAAAAACTAAAAACAACAATGAATCAAATGAATTTACGATTGAAACAGACTGAAGCTTTGACTTTACATAGCCTAAATGCCGGGAATAGTTGTAAGCTGAGCGATGACACACAACCCATTTGGCAAACGTCTATTAGGTCCTGCTAAGAGAGGACTCGATAATCTTTGAAAATTACAAAAACCCTATGTGCTCTATCTTTGCAGGAGACACACAGATGGCTATGCAGGCCTTTGTCATGATAGAAAAAATTCAGTGCTGGTTTCAGAAACTTCCAGCAGATCACCTGGGAAAGAAAATAACACAGACACAAGGCCAGAGTCACCTGGTGTCATCACATGAAAAGTCGTTATCACAGAAGCCTCCCTCAAACTGAGATCCAGAGAATGCTCGCTGGCACTTACTATGTATGTTAGGACATTAGAAGGATTTAATTCTGAGATTGACACTTAGAAGTTATTCTAACTTTTCCAGGAAACCAATTGTGAATAAGAACATGTTAGAAAGGGTTTGGCTGGAAGTTCAAGGCCCACAGAGATGCCACAGTGAATTCTGTGTTAGCCCAGGCTACAGCCACTGCTACCCCGGTCCAAAAATTATGTATGCACCTCCCCCGAAAATATATATATATATATATATATATATATGTATTTATGGATGTGTGTGTTTACATGTGTGTGTGTGTTTCTGTGTTTATGGATACACATTTACATATGGCCTAAAACCTAATCCTATTGAGATATATATAAAAATTTATATACATTCACATATAATTATATATGTTAGTATATGTATATATTATGTATTATAAATAACGTATAAAATCTATAATACATGTAATTATATTTTATACATGTCATATATGTAAATATATAACATATATTTTTATATATCTAATATATGTATAAATTTCCATGTATATTCATATATGAACTCATATATTTACATATAAGTTTATATATGATTTAAATATATATCATATGTGTATATATTCTGGTGAGCGGGTAGTAAAAGAACACTGTTCATAGTATACATTACGAGTTATATAAATAGGAGGATCTGTGTGTGCGTGTGCATGTGTATCCTGCACGACATCTAGCTCACTTCAGAAAACCAGTCCCCTCGTCCTCCTGCTTTTGACTGGCGAGACAGTGGTCCAGGGTAGATTGGACATTTAGCCCCGGGAAGTTTTTTAAATCTCTCTTGGTTTTCCTATTTCAAGCAGGGCCTTGGTCTCAGGCTGAGGTTCTAACCCCTCGAGGCCCTTTTCTCAGGAGGCCTCCACGATCTCCTTAGTTAGGCTGGGCCATTCCTAGGAAAACACACCCTCTGTGACCTGTTTGTTCATTTTTCAGACATGAGAGCCAGGCTAGATAATTTTTTAAGAGTGATGGCATGAAATTTATTATTTCGCTCCATTTCCAAAAAGACCCTTAGAAGGTGTCCCCTGGCTCAGCAGTCCAAACTCAGGCGGCCATTTGGAGCGTCAGCCTGAGCTACAGTGAGACTAACCTCTCAAACCCAAAACATAAATAAATAAAATATAGAAGGGCTGCCAGGAGAAGGCCTGGGTGTTCCAGGGCTCTCTGCGTGGAGGCAAAAAAACAGGGGAATCCCAAGCACCGCTCATCTCCCACCTTAGCATCTGTCTGGGACCTCCAGAATGACAGACATGGTGGAGTTTTGAGCGCCCTTTCTGCCTGAGGCTTCATTTGGTAACCCAGCAGACCTGGTGGAGTGTCAGATCTCTCGGGCAGGCATTGTCTCAGCTGCTGTGCACGAAATCAAGAAATCAATCAATGAATCCAAGTGCGGAATGCAATCATTCAACTTTGCATCTGACTAAACGTGACCTGGAGAAATCCCACATCAGGATTTGGAACCAGTGTTCTTAGGGTTAGAAGCCAGGCGCCTTAACCCATAACTATTCTCTCCAGCCCAGAAAATTAGAGAAAAATTCTTATGAGCCTTATGAGCTGAAGGAGTGGGCAGAAGAATGAGAACCAAGACTTGGAAAAGTGACATTGAAGAAAACTCAGAAGGAGGCGTTTGAGAACCTTCCAAGACAACACGGTGGATGCAGGTGTGGTGATGGACCACAACAAGGGCAAGGTATGGAAAAATCGCCAATGTCATTTCTTTATTCAGTCACACTTGCAAAACATGATTTGCCAATGCAACTGCGGCTGATTGCACGTTTTGCTTTTCAAAAAACAGAAAGATCTGAAAAAATTTGACAAAATTCATGAAAAGGAACCTGAAACTGAAAAAAAAGAGAGGAAGAGAAAGGAAGCTGAAGAGCAGGACAGACAGCAAAGAGTCAAGCAAGCAAGCAACTTGAAAGAAAGAAAAACTAAAATATACAATAAATGAAATGAATTTGGAACAGACTGAAGCTTTGACTTTACATAGCCTAAATGGGAGGAATAAACAAACGATGACACACAACCCATTTGGCAAACGTCTCTAGGTCCTGCTAGAGGAGACGACTCGATAATCTTTGAAAATTACAAAAAACCCTATGTGCTCTATCTTTGCAGGAGACACACAGATGGCTATGCAGGCCTTTGTCATGATAGAGAAAATTCAGTGCTGGTTTCAGAAACTTTCCAGCAGATCACCTGGGAAAGAAAATAACACAGACACAAGGCCAGAGTCACCTGGTGTCATCACATGAAAAGTCGATATCACAGAAGCCTCCCTCAAACTGAGATCCAGAGAATGCTCGCTGGCACTTACTATGTATGTTAGGACATTAGAAGGATTTAATTCTGAGATTGACACTTTTAAAAGTTATTCTAACTTTTCCAGGAAACCAACTGTGAATAAGTACATCTTAGAAGGGTTTGGCTGGACGTTCAAGGCCAGCCTGAGACACCACAGTGAATTCTGTGTTAACCCTGGCTACAGCCACTCCCTACCCTGCACCCTCCAAAAAAAATGTATATGTATATATATATATATATATATATTTATATTTATATATTTATATGATATATATATTTATATATATGTATGTTTATATATATGTATGTTTTTATGGATATAAATTTACATATGGCCTCAAACCTAATCCTATTATGATATATATTTACATATTTACATACATTTACATATAATTATATATGTTAGTATATGTAAATATTATGTATTATAAATAATGTATAAAATCTATAATACATGAAATAATATTTATACATATTATATATGTAAATATATATAATATATATTTATATATCTAATATATGTATAAATTTACATATACATTTATGTATGAACTCATATATTTACATATAAGTTTATATATAATTTAAATATATATTCATATGTATATATTATTATGTATAATTTTATATCTAAATAAAATATATATTTACATATTATATATATATATATATATATATGGATCATGCTCTAAACACCTCCTCCTGCTTGTGGCTACATGACACTGTACTTATGGTATTTGTTAAATTTATTTCTTTGTTTTTTCGTTTTTTTTTTTTTTTCGATTTCCAGGTAGGGTCTGCCTCTAGCCCAGGCTGAGCTGGAATTCACTCTGTCGTCTCAGGATGGCCTCGAACTCACAGGCATGGCCCTCCTCACCCTCTTCCTCCCTCCCCGTGCTGCTGGGATTAAAGGCGTGAGCACCACCATATATTTTATTTTATTAATATTATTATCATCATTTCATTTCATCATTTTTGTTTTTTATACCAGAGTTAGAAGGGGTCAGACAGAGACAGAGAGAGAGAGAGAATGGGGGCGCCAGGACCTTTGGCTTTGTAGGCAAGCACCTTAAGCACTAAGCCATCTCAAATCAAAAACCAAGCAATTAAACTGCTTCCCTAGGTAGCTGACCAAATTTACACAGTCAAGCTCAGATATATCTGACAGTTGGGATGTGATTCCTATACTCCTAGAAGAGACAATATTAGTCCAATAGCTTCATTTAAATAATCTGTATAATTTGAAATCTAACCCCCACCCCGTCCAAACATATGTAGACCTTTTAATAAAAAGTCATACTCTCAGCAGGGCGTGGTGGCACATGCCCTTATTCCCCGCACTGTGGAGGCAGAAGTAGTTGGATCCTTATGAGTACAAGGCCACCCTGAGACTACAGAGTGAATTCCAGGTCAGCCTGGACCAGAGTGAGACTCTACCTAGACAAACCAAAAAACAAAAAGTCATGTTCTCCCAGATAAGATTTTACTATAGAACATAAATTTTCCAAGTCACTCTTCAGAAGTGTCCTAGCTTTTAATCTTGAAGAACAAAGATTAAAGCAATAAAAATAAGGAAGCAGGTTTTCTGGCGCATGCCTTGAATCCCAGCACTTGAAACACTGAGGCAGGAGGATCGTTTGAGGTCATCATAGGCTACAGAGTGAGTTCCAGAACACACCACGCTAGAGTAAGACACTGACTCAAAAGGAATGTGTCTTTTATCAAGTTTCTTTCTTTCTTTCTTCCTTCCTTCCTTCCTTCCTTCCTTCCTTCCTTCCTTCCTTTCTTTCTTTCTTTTTGCTTTGTTTTCTAACCACTCTCTGAATTGGGTTTTAATAAAAAATAAAATGCTTAAATTCCAATAGCTTAAAGGGGTAGGAGGAAAAGAAGCAAAAGACATCAGCCATCTATACCTGGTCTTATCTACTCCTGAATAATGGTATGAATTTAGTAGCAGAACATGTATTTTTCCTTATGTACTCCAAATTTCTGTGAGGCCTGATTCAAAAACACACATGCCCAAAAACACACATGCCCAAAAAAAAAAAAAAAAAAAAAAAAAAAAAAAAAAAAAAACAAGCAAACAAAATCCCTAAAACCTAGAAGACAGCACTAAATGTGATATGGCTGGTCATCCATATTAGTCCAATACTTGTTTCAGACATTTAAGATAGAATCAGTATTTCATAAAACCTGTCCAAGCTTTGTCAAGAGGTTAGTCTTGTGTATAAAAATATGAATAAGGTATACCAGAGAAAAACTTAAGAGAAAACCACTATCTTTCTGCAAGCCTTGGTTGTTTTAGTTTATCTGTTTTATTTTGAGACAAGGTCTTGGTTCTTTCTTTGACTGGTGTGATACTTGCTATGTAGCTCAGCCTGGCCTTGCTGAACTGTGGGCAGTCTCCCTGCCTCATCCTCCATAGTGCTAGCATTACAAACATGTATCACCTTGGTCAGCATAGCTTTGGTTTCTCTAATTCTGGACTATTTCTTCACAGATTGAAGAGCAAGATGAAAAAAATTTCAGGGAGAAAGCAATTACTTGCATTTGTGTTTGTAAAGCATATTTAATAAACACTAAAAAAATCTTCCATTTCAATCATACTTTTGAAGTTGTTAATGAATGCATTTCCTTATTACTTATTCCATTTGTGTCTACTGAAAACAGATGCTTTCTACATTAAAAGGATCATTTACTCAGAGCTGTGCACTTAGTTGGCACGCAGTGTTTGCTATATTCTACTCTATAGCCACACTTCTTCATCATTTAAGATAGGGTTAATTTCTCTAACAGGATAATAAAGATATTATTTTAAAGAAAATAAGAGAATTGACATATATAACTAATAATATTATTACAGATTTGAAGTGAAAGGGAAACTTATCCATTTAAAATAACCTTCATTGTACCCAAAGCAGATACAATCCACCATCACTGTGAAATGCCTATCACTTGATTCCTTTTAAAAAAATAAATAATTTGTTAAATCTAATTTGCTCATTATGAAATTTTATCGGACTGACACTACTATAATAAATCTAGGTAACATAAGCTTAAATGTGTAACATGAAACATTTTTTGGAATGGATATATTTGGGAAACTATGAAATCAGTTGTTATCATGTTCTTGCTTACCATTTCAAGTTAAAACAACACAATCAATTATATTGAATTCAATGAGAATGTCAGATAAAAAGAAAATTGGAAAAAATAAACGTAATACAAGTAATGCAGATTAATGAAGTGCTATACAAATGAGTGACAGTTGAAAAATACAACCTATAATCCTACTCCACTCATTTAATTAATGAGTTAAAATGAATGCCAAAACTTGTTTGGCTTGAGAGAGTAAATATATATAAATTTGAATGGCAATACTTTCATATTGATAGATTAATCATTAAGCATTCTGTTTCTGTGATGGTTTCTGTACTACATAAACAAAATCATGTGTCTAACTCGAATTCAGGCAGACCTGCAATTCACTATGTTGTCTCAGGGTGGTGCCACCACACCCAGATTTTCACGCCTGCCTTTTAATCTCTGATCTCCATTTTTATCTCTTGGAGTTGCAGGCCAGTTGGGGACTACAGGGAATACTCCAAGTCAAAAACAGCATGTTAAAAAATAAAGAAAAGAAAAATATCTAGGAAGCAGGCAGACAGTTCATGTAAATAAAAGACCCTCAAAACTTTAAAATATGTTCTTTTCAGAACAAGACAGGCTAAGTGAATATCCAAAGTGCACCATCCATCCATCCATCTATC
Organism: Orientallactaga sibirica; assembly: GCA_036365145.1. Taxonomy (NCBI): domain Eukaryota; kingdom Metazoa; phylum Chordata; class Mammalia; order Rodentia; family Dipodidae; genus Orientallactaga; species Orientallactaga sibirica. The sequence goes on from JAEOAD010002097.1 coordinate 69,602, forward strand.
CTTCTTTCACCTGGCCTGGTTGTTGAGCTGGATTCTCACTTGTAACTGATACTGGAGCTTGTAGAACTCCTGATATACCTGTTTCTGGCTTTAGATGTGTAAAGGAATACCATCTGGTCCTGTAGGTTTGCAAGCAGCAAGCACCTTTGCACACAGAGCCATATCTCCAGCCTCCAGCCAGCCTTCCTTGGTTTCTTTACCTTTTTCTTTCCTTCTTCTTCTTTTTTTTTTTTTTCGAGGTAGGGTCTCACTCTGGCTCAGGCTAACCTGGAATTCACTATGTGGTCCCAGACCTTTTTATTTTTTATTTATCAGAGAGAGACTGGGCACAACAGGGCCTCCAGGCACTGCACATGGACACTGGATGTATTGCCATTTTGTGCACATGGCTGTACATCTGTCATGGGGAATTGAATCTGGCCTTGCTGGCAAGCACCCTTGACCATGGAGCCATTTCTCCGGTCTTCCTCAGTTTTTCTGTTTACATGACCATATATGGGCATCCTAGTATCTCTTACCACCTGACAAATACAAAACTTTTTCTTTAAATTATAATTATTTATTTATTTATTTATTTATTTATTTATTTATTTATTTATTCTACTACCTTGTGTGTATACAAACAGATTCCAGGGATGAGAGTAAGGATGGAACCCACACGTGGTGTTTACACACTGAGTAGGTATATAACTAAAAAACATAAAACAGAGCCACCAATTTTCAGGAAATTTTTCAGAAGAGGGAGTGGAAAAGCCAGAGGGTGATCCATAATAAGGCCGGCCTATTCTCATTCATATTATCCCTCTCAAATAAATATCTTTTTTAATTTAAAAAATGTATGTATGTATGTATGTATGTATGTATTTAAGAGAGAAATTTATCTGAGGGAGAGAATGGGCACAGCAGGTCCTCAAGCCATTGCAAATGAACTCCAGATGCATGTGCCCAGTGGGGACACAGTGAAAGTAACTTTTTTTTTTGTTATTTTTGGTTTTTCTAGATAGGATCTTGCTGAAGGTCAAAGCTGACCTCCTACTCACTATGTAATCTCAGAGTCGTCTTATACACACAACAATGCTCCTCCTTCTCCCTCTTTAGTAAAAATAGTGGCGCATGAGTCTGGAGGTCCTTGGCAGTGGCTAGAGGCCCTGGGCACCCATTCTATCTCTCTCTGTCAAATAAATAAATGAAAATTAAAGAAAAATACACACACACACACACACACACACACACACACACACACATTGGGCTGGTGAGATGGCTTAGTGATTAAGCGATTCCCTGTGAAGCCTAAGGACCCCAGTTTGAGGCTCGATTTCCCCAGAACCCATGTAAGACAGATGCACAAGGTGGCACATGTGTCTGGAGTTCGTTAGTAGTGGCTGGGGGCCCTGACGCACCCATTCTTTATCTGCCTTTTTTCTCTCTGTGTCTGTTATTTTCAAAATAAAATAATAGAATAAAATAAATAATAAAATAAAAATATGTAAATAAAATAAAATATAGTGTGTCTCTAAGAGTCCCTGGAAAACCATGAGGAAGTAGGCTGGGCTGGGCTGTTCTGTTGTGAGGGGTTGGCTAGAAGTGGGTAATGATCTAAAGAAAGACTGAAATTTAAAAGTATGACTGGGCTGGAGAGATGGCTAAGCAGTTAAGGCTCTTGCATGCAAAGCAAAAGGACACAGGTTCGATTTCCCAGCACCCATGTAAGACAGATGCACAAGGCAGCACATGTGTCTGGAGTTCGTTTGCAGTGGCTGGAGGCCCTGGTCTGCCCACTCTCTCTGATCCCCCCCAATAAAATTAATTAATTAATTAATTAATTAATTAATTAAAGTTTGACTTCTGGGAAGAAGACCATATAAGAGAGTGAAATCTACCTTTGTCCAATTCCCTCCTTACACCATTGTCAAATGCTCCCTCATGGAGGATACTGTTACATTTATTATGCATCTTCTGTGTTCCATATATTATGCTAAAGTAAATGAATGACTCACATTACCTACAATCATCCCTTCAATGCTTGTTTTGTGAAGGAAGGAAGAAAACTGGGTCCCAGTCACGTAGGATTTCTGGTCCACAGAGAATAAATTCTAGAACTGGAAAACTGAATCTCCTTTCTTAGATTTTTGAGCCGCAAATGACTTCCATCTCTCAGATGACTGGCTAGAAGAAAACATGAAACACAGAGACAAAACAAGACAAAGAAGGGGCTGGAAGGATGGCTCAGCGGTTAAGGCGCCTGCCTGCAAAGCCTAACTGCCTGGGGTTCATTCTCTCTTCCTCTCTCCTTGCACACAAATAAATAATTAAATAACACTTTTTTAAAAAAAAAGGTTTATAAAGCACTTTGTCATATTCTGATTTTAATGATTATAGTGGTTTTGCAAGGAAGCCTTTTTTTTTTTTTGTCTTGAGGTAGGGTCTCACTCTAGCCCAGGCTGACCTGGAATTCACTATGTAGTCTCAGGCCCATCTGGAACTCATAGCGATCCTGCTCCCTCTGCCTCCCAAGTGTTGGGATTAAAGGCATGCACCACGATGCCTGGCAAGGAAGCCATTTTGTTTGTTCATTTCTTTCAATAAGACAGGGAGAAAGAATTGGTGTGCCAGGATGTCTAGTCACTGCAATCGAACTCCAGATGCTTGTATGACCTTGTGCACATGTCTCACCTTGTGTGTCAGGCTTACATGGGTTCTTGGGAGTTGAACCTGGGTCCTTAGGCTTTGCAGGAAAGTGCTTTAACTAGTAAGCCATCTCTCCAGCCCTTATTCATTCATTTTATGGATAAAGAAACTGAAGCTCATAGTGTAACTTGCCTATGGTTATACAATTGACAAGAGAGCCAGGTTCAACCCAGGACTCTCAGACTTGATCTCTGGTCAGTATTTTGACTCCATCAAAAAAGAAGTACAAGCCGGACATGGTGGTTCATGCCTTTAATGCCAGCACTCAGGAGGCAAAGGAAGGAGGCTCACCATGAGTTCAAGGCCACCCTGATACTACATAGTGAATTCCACACCAGCCTGAGCTAGAGTGATACCTGAACTCTAAAAAGTACAAAAAAACCCACAGGGTGAAGACATGGCTTAGCAGTTAAGGTGCTTTCCTGTGAAGCCTAAGGATCTGTGTTTGCCACTTCCGATCCCACATAAGTCAGTCACACAAAGGTGAGGCAAGTGCAAAGTTGCACATGCCCACTAGCTGTTGCAAGCATCTGGAGTTCGATTGCAGTGGCATAGGCCCTGGTGTGCCAATTCTCTCTCTCTCTCTCTCTCTCTCTCTCTCTTAAAATAACAACAGCTGGAGAGATGGCTTAGCTGTTAAGATGCCTGCCTGCAAAGCCTAAGAATGCTTGTTCAAATCTCCAGGTCCTACATTTAGCCAGATGCAAAAGTGACAGGAGCACGCAATGTTGCACATGTGCATGTGTCCAGAGTTTGTTCACAGTGGCTGAGAGGCTGCTGGCACACCCATTCTCTTGGGAGGCTAATGTAGGAGGATCACCATGAGTTCAAGGCCGCTCTGAGACTACATAGTGAATTCCAGGTTAGCCTAGGCTAGAGTGAGACTCTACCTTGAAAAACAAAACAAAACAGCCAGGTAAGGCGGCTCACACTTAAATCTAACCACTCAGAGGTAGAAGTGGGAGTATAGCTGTGCATTCCAAGCCAGCCTGAGGCTACATAGTAAATTACAGATAGGGTCTCAGGAGACAAAGAGACAACAAATACAGATTGTTAAGTGTGCTTGTTCAAGTTGCAGACATTATGGTAGCTGTTGTTTTTTTTTTTATTTCCTTTTTATCTGACAATAGTAATTGTTTGTACTTGTGGTGTACAGTGTGGCATTCCCATGAATGGATCAATCTTTTTTAAAATATATTTTTAAAATTATATTTTATTCATTTATTTATTTGAGAGAGAGAAAGAAGGAGAGGGAGAGGGAGAGAGATAGAGAGAATGATAATGGACACACCAGTGCCTTTGTCGACTGTAAACAAATTCCAGACACATGCGCCCACTTGTGTATCTGGCTTATGTGGGTCCTGGAGAGTCAAGCTGGGATCCTTTG